>CALNXI010000698.1:111144-135517 GCA_942486025.1 Porites evermanni | reverse complement strand
GTCAAGCGCGATGCAAACGGATTTTTCAAGGTTCTCTTACTCTCCTCGCTACTTTTGATTTCGCGACATCCTGTCCAAAAATCAAAGTTTGGTGCATGCGCAGTAACGGGATACTGTTCCTTTAACTTTTACTTTTACTTTTAACTTGCATTTCAATTGCTGATTAGCGCGTGTTTCCTACGGTGTTATTGTTTTCTAGTCATATTCTTTTCGCATAGCTTGGGATATTTTCCATACGTTATGTTTAATAAGTTAGCGTTGTTGTTATTGTCCATACTGCTATTCCAAGGTTATACATGAATTGTAACTTTATCACCTGTTCTACGACATTTTGTAAGTTTATTTGACATTATAAGAAAACTTTACAAATATATACTGTTTTTGTAACCACCAGACAATTTACACTTTATCTACAAGGCTCATGTCCAAGTCTCTCAGTTATTTCAAGGCTGTAACATTTTGCTTGTTACATTTCGCGTTAAAAATATTGTTTCATTTTGCGTCAAAAAGTTGTTACACTTCGCATTAAAAAGTTGTTACATTTTGCGTCAAAAGTTGTTACATTTCGGGTTAATGTTACATTTCGCGTCAAAAGTTGTTACATTTCGCGTTAATGTTACATTTTGCGTCAATTGTTACATTTTGAGGCGTAACAGTCGTTCGGCAGCAAAAATATGAAACAGCAAACTCATAGGGAGCCTTACGGCAAGGCGAAGAAGAAGTGAACAAAATGATAAAACAAAAAATACATATTTAAACAATTTGCCCAATATTTCGCTTTGAAAACAAACATTCGTCAGAGGCTAAAAGAAAAATGAAAAAAAATCTAAAAGTTCATGACAAATAAGAGTTTGAAAATATGACAATAAGAACAAGAGAGGATAAAGGGGACAGAGAAGGCATCCCCCATATACACCCTATTACATAGGTAATTCGTCTCGAGCTATTTTTACGACAATAGATCCCAAGGGGGATTAGATAAATGCCAATCACATAGGGCGAATTTGTTCCGCGTGGTTGACCGACGCTCAGAGCCAAACGTCCTTCACGAATTGACGCAGAAAAAAAATGGCAGAAGACGCGGAGAGCGATATTGCTATTTGTTTTGTCGACGAAAACGACTAAAGAGAGATTTCTGCTAAAGCTTTGTCTGTGTCCCTTCCTCTCTTGTATAGAGCTAACAGTACAGCAGGGAAATCCTTAACACACTGAATATTCTCTCAGGATTATTGATAATTTACAGTTCGAAGAGAGCAATTTCTGGTTTGATATTTATTCTTTTATTAGCCTTTTATTATTCAACAAAAATAACACTTGGCGTCCTACTTGCTTTATTATACAAACGACCGGTTTCAATAGACCGGCGAAATTTCTCATTTTATTAAGGTGGCTCGATACAGTTTTTCAGGGTCAATACCTCCCACGTTTGAGCGTAAACTACGTCGCCATAAACAAAGATTTGGAAAAATTGACACCACAGTTGTATTAGATAAAGATGAAAATTTGTTATGATCAGGGTTGCAATGACATCGGAGTTGTCATAGCAACGAAATGACGCCATTACCTATTTTGCTTGCAGCATGATTTTTCGGCACTGGGAACTGTTCTTCCCAAATCGTTTACTGGAACTTTTTCCTACAACAGCCGCCTCGATGTTCGTGAAGTTTAAGCGAAATCTGGAAGAGCGTTATCGAGATATTTTGGGAACAAGTTTTTATGGTTAGAAATACGGTAAAAAATGGACAATCTTGATGTTCGTTTGTTATCTGTACTAAACGAAGCACTTTTGGCATGCAATTTCACCTCATAGTAGTTTCAATCTTTTTAAAAACGTGTGTGAAAGATCATTGAGATACCTCCAGCCGATTGCTAGAAAGAAGGATTTGATTAGTATGTATCAAGGCGCACTTGTTAGCGGTAATGTAAACATTTCGGTCTACTTTAACAAATTAGCGAATAATTTTTAAATCGCTCGATAAATTTTTTAGAGAATTTAAGAATCTTGAGATTAACGGTCCCTTTATATGACCTCTTAGTTTCAAGATTATTGATATATTGTAAGGCAGTAAAATTGTTCCCAAAATATCTCGATAACGCTCTTACAGATTTCTCTTAAACTTCACGAACATCGAGTCGGCTGTAGTAGGAAAAAGTTCCAGTAAACGATTTTGGAAGAACAGTTCCCAGTGCCGAGAAATCATGCTGCAAGTAAAATAGGTAATGGCGTCATTTCGTTGCTATGACAACTCCGATGTAATTGCAACCCTGATCCTAACAAATTTTCATCTTTATCTAGTACAACTGTGGTGTCAATTTTTCCAAATCTTTGTTTATGGCGACGTAGTTTACGCTCAAACTTGGGAGGTATTGACCTTGAAAAACTATATCGAGCCACCTTAAAGCACTGAGGTTACGACAACTTCGAGTTAAACTGATTTCACGGATTGTCAAAGAGTCCAGCGATTCCCTTTTCCCAGGTGAGCGCCGACTCATTTCGCTTCAATATTCAGAAATGCTCTCGATCTCTTTACGCTTTCATTGCCTTTCGCCCGACATGTTTTGCACGGCGTTTAGTCATGCGAAACCTCCACGAAACATCCACGCAGTGCGCGAGGTAACTTTATCCCGATTCTAAAAATAACTCGATACGAATTACCTATGGAATAGGGTGTGTATGGGGGATGCCTTCTCTGGCCCCTTTATCCTCTCTTGAATAAGAACAATGGATTTTTATTGGTATAGGAGATTAGGTATCGTATATCAGCGAGTTTTGTCACGTCTATTTATTTTTAGAGGAGATAATGTCTTTCCTCCGCACGAAGAAACTGACTACAGTCACCTAGACTGGCCCATTTCGGAACTGTCAGGTCCTTATTGGTATACAGCGATTGAATCACTGCGCTTTAGCGGTGTGTTACACGCCGTTAAATAGCCCCTATTCTCGGTTTTCACTCACGTGAGAAAGCAGAAATAAAAATGGAAACCTTTTAATACAGAAAGTCTAGAATCTGGGAAATGAAAGAAGATAAATATACAAAAAGCCTTGCCAAGAATCAGGTCTATGGAATAGTTCATATGAGAGATAGTCGGAAAACGTTTTACACAAATTTATAAAGCTTTGTATGGAGGCGCCATGTTTGTGTCCCTTCCAGGGGCACAAATATGGCCGCCGGAAACTAACAGAAACATCTGTTTTTGAGTTTTCCTACTTATGCGTGAATTCTTCGCTTGAAGAACTCATAAAGGTTAAAGGAATATTTATTCTAAGACAAGGAATGTTTAGATAGCAAAATCTCCAAAAATCGGCAATGTTTTTAACCCACATAAGAGCTTTCTTGGCCGCGAGCTAAATGCCGCGTCACGCAAAAGCCTGGAAATTCAAGCGTCCTGTATCGCAAAACGAAGAATCCTTTTGAACTGACAATTTGTTTGTATAAAAGCTTTAAGGTGCTCTAATATCACATTAAAGTAGAAACTCAGAAGAAGCGACAGTTTCTGAGTTTGAATTTTGGTGACATCATGTGAAAACCGAGAATATATGCGTTTATTTCAATATGTGCAATATTTTTTGTTGCAACAAAATGGTCGAAATAAAAGTAAGTTTCTTTGAAAAACGTTTTAATTGCTTCTTCTTGCAACCATTGTCATTGATTTCGCCGTATATTGAATTCCTCGCGTGGCTATCCAATATGGCCGCCATTACTCACGTTCGATTTCACTGTCAATAGGCTGATTTAGCAACAGAACGGGAACGTCATTTGACGACGGGAAATCGCGCGGAAAGGACTAAACTCGACTTCCGGTCCCCGATTTGCCGCTCAGCCATTGGTCAAGTCAGCTGTTTGATTTGCGCGCGCCGTCGTCAACTGACGTTAGCGTTCTGTTGTTAAATCAGCCTAATATCCTGAGGGTGCGCGTATTCGTATTGTAAACATGGTTGTGACAATTCAGGATGTGCCTGTCGCCAAACCTCTTTTCTTCCTCACTGTAGGCTTCATGGAAATTTCTAAAAGGTTTGAGTTCTGTTGTTGCCAAACATTGCCGGCATCCGGCGATGATGCAAGGTACAGTGGTAGAAGGGTGCCACTGACACGGGCGCGGCTGTTCCATTCTGGCCACTGTAAATAAGTTGTGGGCAGTGGCCAGCGATCTGTTCTAAATAATTTGACCAGATTCTGCTGATAAGATGTCCACGGTTATGAAAGGCACAGGGCATGTGCCTTCATTCTCTGATAAAGCTATTAAAATAAAATCTCTGAACACCGAAAGAGCACAACAATTTCGGTTACTGTATGATTTATCTGTGAAAATGAGCCCGATAGACTGAATAGTGTCGGAGAAATTATTTGTAAAAACTCAAAACTTTAACAAAGAATGTTTGGGCTCGTAAACGTTTTTGCCACGCAGCCATTTCGCAGATTTCGATGGCTGCAATTTTTTTTGTTATTGACCAACTCTATCACCTTCTGAATTTAACTTGGGCATACGATTACGCCTTCGTCGTATTCTAATGAGCAAAAATGTAAACAATGACTTGTCGACTGGAAGGCGACGTCTTTTCCCTTTTTGACACTTCCAGGAATTCTCCCCCTCAGTTATGCTTGAAACTCAAGATTCACATTTTTTTCGACAAATATCACCATAAACGAACAGTTCCGAGTTTTGCACGTCGCTATTTACTAATTATGCAAAATAAACCACGGAGAGAGAACTTGAATAGTTCTTAAGTTTATTTATTCTTAAAAGTTAAACCTGAAATAAACAAGAAGCTACTTGGATTACTGTATAAATAAAATCACAGAAAAAAAGAAAAGTCGCTATGGGCAATGTACAATTTTTCTAATTTTTTAATTTTTTAATTTTAACTTTTCTTAAATTTTTAGGCTTGGTTCCCATTAGCGACATAATGATCATAATCATAATCACAAAAATAATCATAATCATAAAGTTATTATGATCTAGTGGGAACACACGGGTGCAAGACTTGGAATTTCAAGTGTGTACTCATGGTTTTGGGTGCGATGCTTTAAAAGTGGCTGCTATACAAACCTATAGGATTTATCGCGTCGACTACACTTAAGCAAGTTTTTTTCGCATTATCATAATACACTGTGTATTAATCCGGCCTTGTGCTTGTTGAATCAAGACATATCCTGACAGAAAACACGGAAAATCAAAGGCGTTTCTGGGTGAGACCAATATTGAAGGCAAGAAAAGCATGTGGATTTTATCATAGTCTTGTTTAAGAACTTCACTTGGGGATCGAGGAATAGCCTGAACGGCAAGTTACTGTAACTAGGACCTTCGTTGGCCAAAATACAAGAAAGAGCATATCCAGTTATGATTATGACTTTGAGCGCTAGGTTTTACGTTACTACACCACTACGACATAAGCATAATCACAAACGTAATCATTATCATAACAAAATGATCGATCATTTTCTTATGATTATGATTATGTCGATCATAAGCGACGTCTTTATGGTTATGTTTTTTGGCGTTTCCACTACGACTAAAGCGACATAAACGCTCTTATGACTATGGTTGTGATTGTTATGTCGCTAGTGGGAACCAGCCCTAAATGTACGGCAACGCGAGTATCTTGTTAACTTGGTTTATTTCTCCGACCGGTTTCGTCTGATCACACAGACTTCATCAGGGAGTATAACAAGATAGAGTTAAGGAAGTAACTGTCTTAATCATGAGGTGTAAAGTTAGTTCCTTAGTTCCTTAACTCTATCTTGTTATACTCCTTGACGAAGTCCGTGTGATCAGACGAAACCGGTCGGAGAAATAAATCAAGTTAACAAGATACTCGCGTTGCTTTGTGCTGCTCTCTAGTGTTCATTTAAAAAAATTAAAAAATTTATTTTAGCCCATTGGTGACTGTTACGGGGTCCCACTGTTTACAGATTGTGTGTAGTCCTTGAGTAAATTACTAATTATTGTATAGTGTGCTTTCTAAGTTTCTTCATGAAAATAGGTGTCAAAATTCTCAGGGAATACAGAATAGAGAGATTAAAAGAGTCACGTTTACGGGAAACGGCAAACGTCATATTCAAGTTGAGAATTTCTCAGAATAGAAAATAAGCAGATAAAAACTATCCAGGGCCCAGTTGTTCGAAGGCCGATTAGCGCTAAACCCAGGGTTAAATTTAACCCGGCTTTCTGTTTCTTTGTTCAAAAGCATTTTCACGGATAATTTTCTCTGTTATTCTTAAGAGTATCCAATCATTAACCTGTTGACAAAAAGAATAAGACTGAATTTACTTTTTAAGCTTTCAAATCTGAATTCAAATTTCGCATTAACCCTGGGTTATCTTAACCCAGCTTTAAACAACCCGGCCCTGAACAATTCTTATGGATAAAACTGTCGTGACACTTCTTATTTTTGAATAGATGTAATAGACGGTAAACGACAATTAAGGGGAAAACTTAGTCACGTGGTATAAATTCACGGTTTCCGTTTGGCGTAAACGTACTCTTAAGTTAAGTGTATTCCTGCTAGCTATTTTTCCACATTGGTTCTTATAAAAGATTCTTTTCAAGATCAAACTGTCGACAACTCGACATGGTACAGCACCATTCGGTGCACCCCACACCCCACTCCAAACACTTAGAGCTAAAACATGGTTCCGTATGGTTTAGAGTCATAATGGGACAGAGAGGGAATCGTAGCGCGTTGGCCAGGATATGTGAATTTCACTGTTATTCTTAGAGGGTGTAATTAAATGGAAGTCTAATTCGTGTGACGTCCGTTCATTTTAATTTATTGTTTGAAACGTCATCAAGTCCACGTGCGGCAATGACAACTGTTGAATATTCAACATGATCTTTTCGAGTGAGATTTACAGGCGTCCACGTAGATTTCGGTATCAATATTTTAGATGAGCCTGATGAGTGCATTTCAGTTCAAGAAAATGAATTTAACGGTCCTACTCGCAAGCGTGGGGTAAGCGATGATAAGTCTGAAGAGAACTCAAATTCTGTTTCCATCAGCGAGAAAGCTGCCCTGCTGCGTTGATTGTTTTGTGCGACGATTTACCCACCCCTGTGTTTGCCTTTGGCTCGGTTTTTTTCTTCTACCTTTAATTGCTGCCGAGGTTAATCCTGTACCGAAATTAAAATTTCACCATCATCAGGATCGCTGTCCGGGGACTTCAGTTCCTCCTAAAAAAAACTGATATATCATCTAGCAAATCAGTTAACTCCAACGAAATCGTGGAATCGTGGAATCTAGCTCTTTAAGGACAATCCTCAAAGATAAAACTATTTCCTTTGATAACAAAATCGCTTTCGCCGATGAAACGCACCTCCACGCGGGACGCTATTATCGTCTCCTTTCCTCTCTTGATAGGGCTGAATAAAAGTTTGCGGACCTCTCGGGAAACCAGTTTTCGATTAATTCAAGCGTTCAATTGGTCTAAAAATAACTTTGGTGAAATTCACATATCCCAAGAGCCAGAATGGGTGTTTCCCAGCCTCTCTGGTCCATTATGGCTCTTGATATGGTAGCTTTCTTTTGTTCAGTCTCATTTATAACTGATCACTTGACTCTGACTTTTGTTCATCCTTACGAAGTGTTGGAAGGCAAGACAAATTTTCGTGTATAACAAATGTATCATGAGGATACTCGAAATTATCTCTACAAAAGTCATTTTCAGAAAAGAAATTCGCCTTCATGGGTAAACTCCTTTGCGCTTCCTTCAAAATTGAAAGGAGGTCTAATGTCATCCAGCGTTTGTTCAATAGCTGTGATATCATTTCTAAATCGAATTTTGTTTTATAACAAAGATGTACTGCAAGAGTTTCTTGAGTAATTAGTGTATCGTCTGTGGGGTAATCGTCTATGATCAGCTTCGTCGATGGAATGAGTAACAATTTTTCCTTTAAACATCCTCGTGTCGTCTTTACAAATTCCACTCCCTTATAGCCCCAGAGGATGTGATTCACCAGGTGAAGTACAACAAAAAGGGTTGATTCCCTGTCTAAAAGGAAGAAATGAATCATGAAGCTTCCTTATTACGATTTTCTACTATCGAATTTGCTGTGTCACCCTTCAAAGCCGGACTAAAACTTTTTTCGGTGTTACGTACTAGACAAACGGCTTACTAGGGTCTTAAAAAGTAATAGATTATCGTGTTTTTTTTTTTACAAGCCGGTGAGAAAAAGGTTTACGAAACTTGGTAAGCTCAAACAAATGTGTAAAACTGAAACTAAACAAAAGCAAAATTTAAAGCTGAACCGCGGTGTAGACACATACATGCACCTCACCAGTTTGTCAAACTGTCTCTTCGCTTTATCAGCCTTATTTGTCACTTATACATCAACATAATTATAAGTACATCTTGTATCGATAATATATGGGTAGGAATTTAAAAAGGGTGGGGGTTTATTTAGTTTTTGGCGCCTCAGACCACTGGGGCTCATTTGAAGGGTTGGCTTCCAGATGGATGTAGAGGGTGGCTACTTAATACAGGACATAAAGGTATTGCAATTTTCATTTCTGAGGATAGTCAAGATAGTCGTGCTAACGATACAAGTAACTGACTGTACAAATAACCTTTGCGTCTCAATAGTAGCCGATGGAAATGATACCTCTAATGCATATTCTGAACCAGAAGCCGATTAGTTGACTCCTGTCTTAACTTAGGAACCTCACACTTTGAGCTTAAGGCCCAGGGGGTTGAAACATGTAACTCTTATATGTCTGCTTTGTCCAATGCTCGTGAATTTTTACTTTCGCAAGTACTATGTTTGGAACGAGAAGAAAAGATAACTGACCAATCAAACTTCATAAATGACATGCCGTAATTTTACTTCACGTTCTCGGGAGGGAACCTGGGGGAGCGCAAGCAACAATACATACATACATCCTTTATTATCTTTTCTTAAGGTGTCTCGATCCAGTTATTTTGTGAAGGTACCATCCTACTTTGATGCTCTCTGGTATCCCCACCTTTACTTTGATCGTAAGTCTAACATATAGCATGGATAACATATAGATCAATCTACAATACAGCATAAAATTTTTGGCGATCGGAGTAAATGTTACGTGGTTATAGTGCCACGCCTCTTTGGAGTCTGAGTCGAAATTCTGCTGTTGCCGGCATTTTTCTGTGAAAATCTCTCGGCTACATATAGTGCGTATTAGTGCCTTGCGTTGAACAGAGTTTCACCAAAATCGCAAAGGCCCAATGCGAGAAATTCAGCGGTTTCCAAATTTAGGTCATAATGTATGCGAAAATGATAAGCAAACTTTACACGATTATATCTAATAAACTATGAGATTTATCCCTTTATTTTGGGGATCTTTATAACAGATGGGTCCTTGCAAGTCAGCAAAAAGCTATAGGGCCTTGTAAATGTGCGCAATTTCGAGCAATGCAAACATATACAAATTATAGTTTTAGCTATTTGTTGACGTTTGTCAGCGTTTAAGAGTCCTTCTCACGAAAAAAAGCATTTCCTTAAAAATTCGTGGTTTTTTCTCCTTCAATTTTTTTCAGGGCCACAATTAATTAACTAACTACCCGGATTCTGAATTTCATAATCACTGAAAAACTGTAACATTATCTTCTATAAGTCCAAACTTGAGTAAACATTGAAGATTTCCCGTCACGTAACATCTAGACATGAACACCCTCAGCGCTTTGTATACTGCAGGAGGTACAAGGGCTTTGCTAATAATTTTAGCATTACCTCTAAGGAAGACGAGCAAGAAAGATTCCAGAGCGAGACCACGAGTTAAAAAAAACTGACAGTGCTTACAAGTGTAGTTAATTTTTTCACTACCAGATAAAAGGATAAGTAATGAGTTGGTTTAATTATTGTCTTGCATTAAACCTATGTAAAAATGATATTATTTTAATCGTAAGTAGATGTAGTGTGCAGCATTTCTTGATTTTTTTGCAAAGGCACAAGAAGCACGAGAATTGATTAAAAATCGTGAGTTAAACCTCTATGAATCACGCCATCGCCTGTCTCACCGTACCAAAATTATCATTTCTCGCTGAGCATTCGGAAGTCAACCAAGCGCGGTCATTGCACGCGTGTTGAACAAGAATGCTGTATCATGACAGACTAGAAACAATAGAAAACTCCCAAAGCACAAACTCAGCCAAAACGCTAAAAATCTTCAATGTTTACTCAAGTTTGGACTTATAGAAGATAATGTTACAGTTTTTCAATGATCATGAAATTCAGAATCCGGGTAGTTAGTGAATTAATTGTGGCCCTGAAAAAAATCGAAGGAAAAAAAACTGCCAATTTTTAAGAAAATGCTTTTTTTCGTGAGAAGGACTCTTAAACGCTGACAAACGTCAACAAATAGCTAAAACTATAATTTGTATACGTTTGCATTGCTCGAAATTGCGCACATTTACAAGGCCCTATAGCTTTTTGCTGACTTGCAAGGACCCATCTGTTATAAAGATCCCCAAAATAAAGGGATAAATCTCATAGTTTATTAGATATAATCGTGTAAAGTTTGCTTATCATTTTCGCATACATTATGACCTAAATTTGGAAACCGCTGAATTTCTCGCATTCGGTCTTTGCGATTTTGGTGAAACTCTGTTCAACGCAAGGCACTAATACGCACTATATGTAGCCGAGAAATTTTCGCGAAAAAATGCCGGCAACAGCAGAATTTCGACTCAGACCCCAAGGAGGCGTGGCACTATAACCACGTAACATTTACTCCGATCGCCAAAAATTATATGCTGTATTGTAGATTGATCTATATGTTATCCATGCTATAAGTTAGACTAACGATCAAAGTAAAGGTGGGGATACCAGAGAGCTTTAAAGTACGATGGTACCCTCACAAAATGACTGGGTCGAGTCACCTTAAACAAGGCTTTTCAAAGATGATTACAAACAATATGATTATAAACAAAAAGGAGTACAGTAAATATAAAAAAAGTGGATTAGTAAAGTTATCTAAGAGCTAAAAATTAATCACTATATACGATCATACATAAAATACAAGAAACATCGTTTATAAGCCATGCCGAGCAAAGTAGCTTACTTCAGAGCTTTTGTTTGAAGCTTAAAACATCTTTGCTTAGTTTTCATTATTGTCCAATGAGTTCCATATCTTCACTGTTCTGTAATAGAAGCTTCTCTGGTCACTTGCCGATTTAAATAAGGGAATATGTAGCAATGGTGAGTTTCTAGTTTCTCGCCCATTGATGTTGAATCGTTTAGTAAATTTAGACGTAAGATAATCCGTTGCTGAGCCCGTCCTACATTAAAATGCCAGAATGGCACTTCTAAGATAGATGAATTTTTCTATTGCGAGCCAAGTTAATTCTTTTACTAAAGAAGAAATGTAGTCATGCATATCATACTTTTTGGCCCTGCTGATAATACTGCATGCATAATGTTGACAAGATCCATCTTTCAATCTCTTATACTTAAACAACTTTATCTCTAGGGTATCTCTTTAGCTGCTGTCATGGAAACATGGGTTTACCACTTGAGCTTGTTGCTGATGGTAACCCCGAGGTATGGGAAACTATCAACCTTCAGCACGCGAGAATTTCACGCGCTTGGTTGCCTCCCTAATCTTTCCGAAATATGGTAAGAGAGGAAACAATAGTGAATAGATTACGGAGGTCAACCAATCGCGGTAAATTTTCGAGAGCTGCATGGGAATTTGCTGTTGTGCTAAACTCGAGACAATATGAAATCCCAGAGCAAAAACTTATCCAAATCTATCACAACGCTTCAATATTTACTCAAATTTGCGCCTACGTTAGACAAATTTAAAGTTTTCAGTGGACTCGAAAATCGGGCATTTTAGAGTACACTGATAAATTGCAGCACTGAAATTTTTGAAAGAAAATTTATCGTCGAATTTTGGTTTGATCGCTGTTTTCGTGAAAGTAGCCTTTGAAAATTACAAAAAGAGCGCAGCATTGCATTTTACCCAGATTCACATATGTTATCATGTCTTTCGAAATCGCGCAAGTCTACCTTGCGTTTAGTCGATTGTAAAGTGTATTAGGGTAATTTGCAAAACGAATGAGTGATAAAACCTTGCCGGAAACATCATCATCGTCAATCTTTATTATACACGAAATCGCATCACTTTTACGTGGTCTTACTAGGAATCGTGTGTAAAATTAATAGACTAAAATACTTTAGGGAACTACTTGACTTTAAATTTAAGAATACAAAAACGAATATTATCTATATAAGAGTTACAATGAGTGATGGTGTATTAAGATAATATTTCCCATTAAATAAAGTTTTAAAAACTTTAAAGCTAGGTAGGTTTCTTGAGGGAATCTTGTTCCATAAAACAGATCCTCTGTAGAGTAGGCTTCGTTTTGCAGAGTCAGTTCTGGGTTTCGGGACATAATAATTTAACTCAGAATTTCCAAGATCGCGTGAGCGACATTTGAGGTGTTGGTAAAGATTCGCCTCAGATAAGATGGGGAAATATCATTATGGATTTTATACATTGTCACAGCCAACTGTCTAAGTCTCAATAACGGAAAAGTAGTAAATTTCTCCATATAAAGTCCAATCTTCAGTTCATGCATAATTTACAACCATTTTTTTAGAATTTCCATTATATCTCGAAATTCCTCTCGCGGATTTCTGTTCAACTTCGAGTAATAGAAGACTTTTAAGTAAAAAGCTAAAACTATTGTGACGTCATTACCACATGATATTAATTCCGATCGCCCAAAACATAATATCATAATATAGTTTAGTCTATGTGCAATACACGTGTTAAAATGGTTTTTCAAAAACGACAAATTTTTTTAAGTATAAGAGATTCAAAGATGGAAGGTAGTGCTACAAAATTATTGTATCCTGCCACCTTAAAAGTTGTATTCGCGCCGCTTCAAACTTTATCGCGCTTAGTTCGTCTAAAGGTGATGTTACACAAGACGATTCGCAACGACGATTTTTAGCGTAACTTCCCGTTTCACTATCGTTGCAACGTTGCTTCGAATTGTTACAACGTTGTTCCAACGTTGTAACGCTGTTGAAGTTATGAATACATGTATATGAAAATCATATATGTGAACTGTAGCGGTGTGTTGCGCTAAAACTCGTCGTTGCGAATCGTCCCGTGTAGCAACACCATAAGACTGTATCGAAGTTCAGGAAAAGGAATAGAAAGTCGCTGTGTTGTGTTTTCGCTCCCACAAACATTGACAAAAGGGCACTTTTATGTCGTAGTCGTGCACTGACGGCAAAGAAATTTACAAAGAAGCGAGATGCGGGTGTCCATCTGTTATAAAGATCCCCAAAATAAAGGGATAAATCTCATAGTTTATTAGATATAATCGTGTAAAGTTTGCTTATCATTTTCGCATACATTATGACCTAAATTTGGAAACCGCTGAATTTCTCGCATTCGGTCTTTGCGATTTTGGTGAAACTCTGTTCAACGCAAGGCACTAATACGCACTATATGTAGCCGAGAAATTTTCGCGAAAAAATGCCGGCAACAGCGGAATTTCGACTCAGACCCCAAGGAGGCGTGGCACTATAACCACGTGACATTTCCTCCGATCGCCAAAAATTATATGCTATATTGTAGATTGATCTATATGTTATCCATGCTATAAGTTAGACTAACGATCAAAGTAAAGGTGGGGATACCAGAGAGCTTCAAAGTACGATGGTACCCTCACAAAATGACTGGGTCGAGTCACCTTAAACAAGGCTTTTCAAAGATAATTACAAAAAATATGATTATAAACAAAAAGGAGTACAGTAAATATAAAAAAAGTGGATTAGTAAAATTATCTAAGAGCTAAAAATTAATCACTATATACGATCATACATAAAATACAAGAAACATCGTTTATAAGGTTCTATGCCGAGCAAAGTAGCTTACTTCAGAGCTTTCGTTTGACGCTTAAAATATCTTTGCTTAGTTTTCATTATTGTCCAATGAGTTCCATATCTTCACTGTTCTGTAATAGAAGCTTCTCTGGCCACTTGCCGATTTAAATAAGGGAATATGTAGCAATGGTGAGTTTCTAGTTTCTCGCCCATTGATGTTGAATCGTTTAGTAAATTTAGACGTAAGATAATCCGTTGCTGAGCCCGTCCTACATTAAAATGCCAGAATGGCACTTCTAAGATAGATTAATTTTTCTACTGCGAGCCAATTTAATTCTTTTAATAAAGAAGAAAGGTGGTCATGCACATCATACTTTTTGGCCCCGCTGATAATACTGCATGCATAATGTTGACAAGATCCATCTTTCAATCTCTTATACTTAAACAACTTTATCTCTAGGGTATCTCTTTAGCTGCTGTCATGGAAACATGGGTTTACCACTTGAGCTTGTTGCTGCTGTTAACCCCGAGGTATGGGAAACTATCAACCTTCAGCACGCGAGAATTTCACGCGCTTGGTTGACTCCCTAATCTTTCCGAAATATGGTAAGAGAGGAAACAATAGTGAATAGATTACGGAGGTCAACCAATCGCGGTAAATTTTCGAGAGCTGCATGGGAATTTGCTGTTGTGCTAAACTCGAGACAATATGAAATCCCAGAGTAAAAACTTATCCAAATCTATCACAACGCTTCAATATATACTCAAATTTGCGCCTACGTGGACTCGAAAATCGGGCATTTTAGAGTACACTGATAAATTGCAGCACTGAAATTTTTGAAAGAAAATTTATCGTCGAATTTTGGTTTGATCGCTGTTTTCGTGAAAGTAGCCTTTGAAAATTACAAAAAGAGCGCAGCATTGCATTTTACCCAGATTCACATATGTTATCATGTCTTTCGAAATCGCGCAAGTCTACCTTGCGTTTAGTCGATTGTAAAGTGTATAAGGGTAATTTGCAAAACGAATGAGTGATAAAACCTTGCCGGAAACATCATCATCGTCGATCTTTATTTAAACACGAAATCGCATCACTTTTACGTGGTCTTCCTAGGAATCGTGTGTAAAATTAATAGACTAAAATACTTTAAGGAACTACTTGACTTTAAATTTAAGAATACAAAAACGAACATTATCTATATAAGAGTTACAATGAGTGATGGTGTATTAAAATAATATTTCCCATTAAATAAAGTTTTAAAAACTTTAAAGCTAGGTAGGTTTCTTGAGGGAATCTTGTTCCATAGAACAGATCCTCTGTAGGGTAGGCTTCGTTTTGCAGAGTCAGTTCTGGGTTTCGGGACATAATAACTTAACTCAGAATTTCCAAGATCACGTGAGCGACATTTGAGGTGTTGGTAAAGATTCGCCTCAGATAAGATGGGAAAATATCATTATGGATTTTATACATTGTCACAGCCAACTGTTTAAGTCTCAATAACGGAAAAGTAGTAAATTTCTCCTTATAAAGTCCAATCTTCAGTTCATGCATAATTTACAACCATTTTTTTAGAATTTCCATTATATCTAGAAATTCCTCTCGCGAATTTCTGTTCAACTTCGAGTAATAGAAGACTTTTAAGTAAAAAGCTAAAACTATTGTGACGTCATTACCACATGATATTTATTCCGATCGCCCAAAACATAATATCATAATATAGTTTAGTCTATGTGCAATACACGTGTTAAAATGGTTTTTCCAAAAGGACAAATTTTTTTAAGTATAAGAGATTCAAAGATGGAAGGTAGTGCTACAAAATTATTGTATCCTGCCACCTTAAAAGTAGTATTCGCGCCGCTTCAAACTTTATCGCCCTTAGTTCGTCTAAAGGTGCTGTTACACGAGACGATTCGCAACGACGATTTTTAGCGTAACTTCGCGTTTCACTATCGTTTCAACGTTGCTTCGAATTGTTACGACGTTGTTCCAACATTGTAACGCTGTTGAAGTTATGAATACATGTATATGAAAATCATATATGTGAACTGTAGCGGTGTGTTGCGCTAAAACTCGTCGTTGCGAATCGTCCCGTGTAGCAACACCATAAGACTGTATCGAAGTTCAGGAAAAGGAATAGAAAGTCGCTGTGTTGTGTTTTCGCTCCCACAAACATTGACAAAAGGGCACTTTTATGTCGTAGTCGTGCACTGACGGCAAAGAAATTTACAAAGAAGCGAGATGCGGGTGTGCGTGGTGAAAACAAGAAAATGCAAACAATCAGTGTGGAATATTTACGTTTTATAGCTGAAGGTTGAATATGGAAATACCTATAATAATAAATCACCAAATTAAATCGAAGAAGGTTAAAAGGAAAATGGAAAGCAACATCACAAAAATCCTCATTAAAAAGAAATTGGAAAATGTGTCTGATTCTTCCTTTGAATAGGCTCGATTTCAGCCGTCTCCCATTAATAACTCACAAAGAGGTATCATGACCCTCCCTTTTGGTGCTCACTTTCACTAATAACCCTCCCCTCTGAGGCCCCAGCCCCCCTTCCCACCTCACACACACAGACACACACACACACAAGAAAGAAACGTACCCTTCTTAAACCTATTGCTTTTTACGTCCGCAGCGAGGGTTGCCAATTATGATACTTAGAAAAAATGAACATTCACTAGCATTGAACGCAAGTTACTCGTTGTTACCCTTGTGAGCCAAGTTTCTGACCGAACCGAGTGATACCTACTTGGGCCGACCGAAAAGATAAGTTGCACTGTTGATTCAGAAATGCTGAATCAGACAGACATTCAGACAGGCTGTTTAAAAAGGAACAAGCGCAGACTAATAGGCCACTTCCGAGTTCCAAAAACCCTCACTTTCAAAATGAGGTTAGGTGCACAACTTTTCTTGTGAAAATGAGTTTTGCTTGCATGAGAATGAAAAATCATCTCCAGATCAAAGGATGAGCACCTACCCTCGTTTGGAAACAGAGGCCCGGGGGAACTAGGAAATGGCCTATTGCAAGTTTTCACCTTGAACAAAAACCAATCTATTTTAAGAATTGCAAGAGAGCAAAACCTTTCACATTCAATATTTACCTGTTACCACTATTCTACTAACAACTTATTGAAAAGCCCTAGCAATCCCACTAGCGGAATTCGGAAACAACAATTGCAGTGACTGAAGCTCTGCGCAGAAACATGACATTGTGACCGCAGCTAAATGTGTGTTAAGGAGTACCATTTCATGCAAACCTACCTCCCAAATGTTTAAGTAGCGAGCTTTTTGAGGGATATACATTTAACGGATTGAAATTCAGGCCGCATTTGTTTGAATTTCTGTTATTTAATTGAAAATCGATTTTTGTTTATTAAATGATAAGAACACTCAATTGATTGTACAAGCGCATTAATGTCTGTCTTACCCATCCTAAGGTTTGTCCAGGAATGCTATTGAATTGCAAACAATGTCATAAAATTGTTAATGAATAGTGTTTGCACTTTAATGTATGTCAGTATTGACTTTCAAAATGGTGTTAATGACTTTGATGCTGGCGTTACTGAAAGTACATTTTTTTCTTTTGTATGCCCAATGACGCATATGAATGCCCAAAAGTGTTATTAAATGTTAAAAAATGCAAAAATCGTAATTGAATCTGATTTATGCGCAAAAGTTCGTATTTTCGAGCTAATGAATGTGTCTTCGCACTATTGGTCACCGTTTCGTGCAAATGATTGCGTATTTTCTCGTTATGAACAGCAAAAGGTGTAAAAGCTAGATACGAAATTCGAAGCAAACAAAGAATAAATGGAAAATCTCTTCTTACAAAAACTAATTTTTCGGCTTTGATTATGCGAAGTACGTGTTATTTCTTGTGCCGCGGTTTGCACGAAGCTTTGGAACTCAAGACTACGTATTTTCAAGGGAAAACGCAGGAATTTATTGTAGAGTGGTTGAAGAGGATCAATATCCTATCAAAATAAAAGTCTGTATTTGCAATACAATATAATAACTTTTCTTTAAAGAGGGAGACGTAATAACCTTTAAAAGTTTTCTAACTTAAATTTAAAACAAATGTGCGTATGGTGCGTACTTGAATGTTTTTTTTTTTCTTTTTTTTTTCCCAAAAGAAGCAGAGAAATATTTCTTCAGTCTAATTTAACAACTTAAATAGACTGTAGATAAAACTTTCAGTATAATATATATAGATTCGATATGGATGAACAGAGATTCGGTCAAGTGTTCTTATGAAACGTTCTATCAAATGTATTGTTCACGTTTTTTAACTACATGTGTTATTCATCTCTCAATAAACTCTAGAAAACGTTTATAAAACTTCAGAAAACGCTCGTTTTGCATTGTACAGAAATCACTATTGCTCTCTAAAAGATATACCCAAACAAAACGTATGATGAGGTCGATCAGGAGCTCGGGGGTGGGGAATTGTCTCCTTCTGTGTGCCCGCGGGTGGGGAATAGACCACCACGGAAGGAAAAAAAATGAAAATCCCCGGGGGCATGCGCGGGGGGCATGGTAGCAGGTCAAATGTACATGCATAAATCATCTGAAGCTCAGCAATGAGTAATGCATTTTATTTCTCCAAGCCTCGAGGTAAGTATAAATTTTGATATATCGACGGAGAATGGATTAGGTTTGGTGCATAAATAGTTCGACTTTTTAAACTAGGCCTAAAATGACTTATTGCCGTCTTGACCTCAGAAATTGAGCATACACCAGGCCCTCAGACAGTAAGGATCTCGCGGAATAAGCTACAGAAATTAAGGGCTATTAACTTTGATCTCTTTTTAAGTCGCCTAATATCTTCATTAGTTTCTAGCCCCGCTGCTATGAGTAAAGTGTAAATGTTGTCGACAACCGGTGGGGAAGATGTTGAAGGTATTCGGTCACCTCGCCACCAAACCATCTCGCTAGTAAAGCCGGAAATCGCCACCAAAAAATAGAAGACATCTTCTTACGTATCGAAAGGACAAGCCTCTAAAAGAACATTCCTTCACTTTAAATTTGCAATGAATAATGTTAAGGACGTAAGGGTCAAGTGACAACATTATCCTACTTACATAAGAAAAGCCGGCTGTTCAATCTTAAACAAATCGCACCCCTTGAGCGATACAAATAAGGAAATAAAGGTATTAAAAAGTCGCAGTTATTCACAAAAATAAAACTAAACATGAGGAGTTCGACGCAAGGTGTCAGTTAAAATCGAAAAGCTTGTATCTGGGCTTCAGTGAGGAAGAGATGACAATCCTAGGTAAGTAAACAGTGACAATTTTTTAGAGTTATTATGTGGTGGCGAGCAGACTTGTTGGACTGAGACGATTTCGTTGGTGGCGAGATGACCGTAAACCGTGTTGAAAGGTATGTTTTAAAATGCAAGCGACTGAAACCTCTACTATTTCTTCGCAACAAATAACCATCGAAGTATAGACTAAACTAGAAGAAAAATAATAGCGAGAAGTATGTCAACATCACAAAATCAACTAACCTTCATCTTTCGCTTGACGAATCCATTTGTCCATGACGGTTGAGACGGCCATTTGGAATTTTTCTCTCTCTCCCTGATGATGCCTCTCCATTTCTCCCTCCTTCTGTTGTATCTCCTCCACGATTTTCTCTATTTTCAATTTTTTCCGCTCTCTGTTTTCTATTACCTTTTCAAGAAGGTTTTTTGCCGCCGATTGAAAGTCTCCGACTCTCAACGCTGTACGGTCGTCTTCTGTGAGATGCAGATTAAAAGCCCTCCGTCTCAATATCCTGTGGGGAAATTCGTTGTAACCACTCTCGTTACTTTCCAGATACTCTTTTAATGCTTCTTCGTCACCCTTTGCCATCGAGTCAAGTTGGTCTTCCGTCGTTACTTCAGTCCTCAACGCTATCAGCTCATTCTCCGTTTGTGCTGCAACGTTCACTGTTAATTTAGTTATTTGGTTCTGTGAATTTAGAGCTTTGAAAAAACATCCAATTCTCTCAACATTACGATAACCATCTGCAACAGAATTCCTGTCAGAGTACTCGATAATCAAAACTTCTGCTTTATTGTAAACCTTTGAAGGACGACCACTGACGTTTAATAACTTCTTCATTTCTTTCAGGGGAAGAGAAGGACGAAGTGAGCGCGATTTTACTTTCTCCAGCATTTCCGCGAGGTCAGACAACTGCAACTTCTGAAAAACTTCTTCTAACACCTTGACTTGGGTGTAAGGAAAGAATTCGGCTATATTTTTCAGCATAGAGGGAGACAATTTCTCAGGATTAAGCCCAAAAGCCTGATAAAATCGCTGCTGAGCAGTAGGATCCACTTGAAGTCTGCATGCCAGTTCTGCCCTCACTTGTTTACTCAGATCTTTTAAGCAAAGATTGGAAATGGGATCTAGGAAAAATGAAAAAGCTATAAAAGAAACTAGTCACGCTTTCCCTAAATTTTCCTTGTGTCCGAACCTGTGTGCGGACCTCTGAAACTGATCCACTAAGAATGGCCAAGAAATCAATTATTAATAAAAATTTAGAAAAATCACCAGAGCGCAATTATAGCGAAGAATAGTTAAGTATAGCCGAGTGTTCGTGCAGAACGTCACAAACAACCAAACATATTCATGTTATACTGTACTAAAAGAGGTGATGAAAGACCATGGTGCTTTTGTTGATTTGAATGTAAATATCCGTATTTAGTATACCGTAAAATTCCGAAAATAAACCCCTCCATGTATAAGCCCCCCAAACTCGTAACGCAAAAACCCTCCGTTAAATCGCCCCTCCAAATATAAGCCCCCGGGGGCTTGTACTTGGAAATTGCCCTCAAATACAAAGTAAAACAAAGCAAAAACGGTAAATTTACTTCCAACTATAAGGCTAGCCCAATCGATTTTGAAACGCAAATTTCCCTCCGTAGATAAGCCCCTCCATAAATAAGCCCCTCAAAAAGGGCCTTTGAAAAATATAAGCCCCGGGGCTTATTTTCGGAATTTTACGGTATACTAAAACAGTGGATAGTGTTTTTCGCGCGCTCTGATTGGCTACGCAATCAGTGAATATCCTGCACTATATTCACTGATTCACCTCTAGTACCTCCGAGCGGGCGACGCCAAACTCGCGTAAGTTGCGAGCAAAATGCCTTCCAGGTTTGTTGCCGTAACAAACAAAGAAATTTCACAACTAATCAAGCAAGCGGTTCCCAAAATACACGAAGAAGGTGACGAAGTTCGGTTTGGAACTTTAAACAGGTAAAGCTTTGTCTTTTTTACTTCAATTTATCGATAAAACCGGTGAAAAATGTTTCTTGTTTACTGAATGCAAATTAAGCTTAAATCTTGCGTTACTTTATGTAGTTGACTTGTTCATAAATAAGATTAAAACTAAATTTAATAATCTTTTTCACAGAATGATTTTAAATACAAAAAGAATTTACAACTCCTTTTAAAGAAATTTCCCCGTAAGAGCTAAACAACAGCCTTCAAAAGTTTTATTTGTCGGCAAGAAAAAGCGACGACCGCGGCCGTTCGGTCATTGCGCGCCAAAATTGTAATCGTTGGCAACAGTAAATGAGTTAAAAATCATCNAGGCCATTCCCCCCGCCCCCCCCCCCCCCCCCCCCCGGGCTACTGCGGGGCATTTGCCCGCCTTGTCAGTCCCGGGGGTGGGGCATTTGCAAATTTTGCACTGCCCGGGGACCGGGCATTTGCCAACCCCCGGGCCATTCCCCAGCTTTTGACACGCACGCGGTTTCCTATCAGAATATAACTACACAGAAGGTTTTACTGGAAAAAAAGCAGATTGGCTCCTCTGTCAAGGACAGGAATAAATTGTAGAGGGTTGTATTAAAAGGCATGTTCTCGATTTTACATGTATGTATGCATTTCTTCATTGCCAGAATACTAAAACCATAAACTGGTGCATGTCGTCCGGCGTGAAGTCTTAATTAGAATCCTAGCGCTATTGTAAAGGAAGACGTTAATTGAAACAAAAAATCGCACTTTAAAATGGCACTATTGGACTGTGCGATCAATAAAAAATGTTGCACTGTTGACGGAGGACGGGGCATTTGCCCTCTTTTTTCTTCCCCACCCCAGGGGATTTGCCAGCTCAAGAGTCCCCACCCCCGGGAATTTGCCATCCAAAGCAAAAAAAATGCTAATTCCCGGGGGTCAGCGCGTGGGGGGGCGGGGGGGGCAGGGCGCAGGTGGAATTGACTGATGCATAACAGCGAGCTTGAGCAACCACGACGATGACGGACGACGGAAAATAAGCAACATAACATCTCTGAGGGTGCATGACACTTTCTGGTAGATTTCTTTGTTGTCATCGTAAGGGCGGGGGGCTGGTCCCCCGGGATCCTCCACTGTAGCTGTCCCCTGTTTGTCGTAAACCCTTACCATAACTCGTCAAATTGCAGCACTTTCGGAATTTGTTGCTTCTCGCGTAGCTGAAGTTGACATTTGAGAGCTTAAGCAACCACAACGACGACGGCAGTGAAAACGTCTCTAAAAAACTGAATTTGCGTTCTTTGAAATTTTATCGCATGAATTTAGTCACGTGACTACTCAGTTAGTCACGTCGCGTTTATAATCTACAAGATCGTCGTTTCATCAATAGGGACTTTAAGATTTAACGACGCGACGGCAACGAGAAAGTGAATTTGCGTTCTTTCAGTCTTTATCGCAATTATTCCAAACCACTTACTTTGTCAAATGTAGGCGAACCCTCCTGGAGTTAAATTCCTAGGAACAATATCCAAGTTCAGAAAGAGAACTACATTTCGTCGTTGCTTCTTTACGTACTCCATAAAACGCGAGATTAGGAATTTTCACATCGTAGTCGTGCAAAAACGGGTAAAGAAATGTACGAACGAGCGTGATGCACGTGCAAAGATGTTGTTTTGCTTATAAAACGTATTGTTTTTTGACGTTCTCGTTGCCGTCCGCATCGTCGGATCTTTAAGTCCCTCATAAGTGTTCGCCGCAGAGTCTCATGGCCATTCACAGAAGCGCTTTTTAAGAGACCTCCAAAAAAATGGCACTAAAATACTCTTTTGCTCAACGTGTGATACTGAACATACGTACAAATTTAAATCGCACTATCCCTTTTAAACATTGGATTAGCAGTTTGGTACGTTTTAGTTTTGGGGGATAAGCTTAGGAGTCTTAGGATGGGTCATTATGTAAACTGCGGAGTCATTAATAATTGATGCTGCCCTCGTTAAATAAAGTGTAATTATTAATTAGTATCCATAAATCCCTTTGAGCCCTATTTGCCAATCCCTCGCGAATTTTCTCTCGACTTTTAAAATTCAAAAAAAATTTTTTTTTTCCTGAATTTCTTATTCCCTGCCTTAATTGAATAGATTTAAATTTGGTTCACTATCATCGCACGATTTTGACAACATGAAAATCAAGATGTCGGGTCTAAACACCAATTTTAAAGAATTATCTCCCTTGACTTATGTGCTATCGTATTGTTAAGCATCGGCTTTCAACGTTTTAGCTTACCGCTGGTGTCTTCCGTTCCAACTTCAGATGATGTATTTTTTGATCCCGATATACCACTGTCACTTGCTGGGTCTGTCGTTACGCTGTGTGTATCAACATCCTTGGTTTCTTCTCTGGCTTGTTCTAAGTAATCCAGAATGTAATCATATTTCTCCTGATCTAAGAATTTGTGCCGCTTTTCCTCTTCGCCCATAGGATCATCTGAATTCAAAACGGTAGTGAAAATAAAATAAATAATACGGAGGGTGAACTGTCAGTCACATGCAGTCAGTGAAAAAGAAAAAGTATACGAGAATGTGAATTTTATACCAGCAAAAAAACAAATGATAATGGAAGAAAAGAAATCATTAAACAAAAGTGTCGGTGCGTTTGATTGGTAAAAGAACATTTTATAGCAAAACGGTATTATAATAATATTTAGAATGGACGGTCATAAGATAGTTTGTAACTACACCAAGGTGCTTCCATGCCCGTTCGCAACACTGGCCTGTTTTTTGCCGATCTCCCATTAACTACCTCTCTCAATATCACAGGCAAGTGTTTTATCTTCTCAATAATAACAAACTGACAGTTCAACGCACTCAACCTTAAACACTGTCTCCGCGAAGACCGTCTGTCGTATGACGTCCCACTAGGCCAGGGGGGGGGATACTTGAGGAATTTCTGGGTGGGAATGTGCCCCTGGAACCCTGGAACCCTTAACCTATACCAGAGCTAGTTCAGCTGAATTTTGCTACCCTATACTAGAGTAAACTCCCCAAATCCCCCCTATCCTAGAGTAGCTGTTTTCCAGAAACTACTGAGGTCACCAGCACAGTCTAGCCAAAACAAAACCTTATACCACAATCCCTAGTCTAGATAAAATCTTCAACCAACTGATCAGTTTCCTGAAAAATGATACCGTATTCTAGACCCAAACGCTCTGATTTATATACCCTGTCCTAGAGTAAACTCTTTGAAAACCATACCCTTCACAGCGGCACATATCTATATAGCCCATATATGGCAGTACGCCCCCCCCCCCCCCCCCCCCCCCCCCCCCCCCCCCCCCCT
>CALNXI010000698.1:76847-99215 GCA_942486025.1 Porites evermanni | reverse complement strand
GTTAACCGAGCGGTCGCTTTGATTATCAGAAAGACCTGTCAACTTTAATTTGATGATTTAACTGATTAAATTACGGGACAGAAATTTTACTGCTTGCGGCTCCTCGTGTTGGGGCCATTTTAAATCCCAAGAGAAACTGAAGACAAAGCCTATGCAAAATTTTGGAGTGACCAACAAACAGTATTATGGTATGTTATGGTGCTTTCTGGAGTGGTCAATTGCTATTTTTCCTTCCTACGTTCCCATGAGACCCCGCGCTTCTCAACCTAACCCCCAATATTCTCTCAACCCCAAAACACATAAAAAGCGACGGGGTACGAGTCTGGTTCCAGCCCTCAAAACACAACCAAGGTGGCTCCTACCCGGCCCCAAACCATTATGAACGCTCCCCAAATTAAAAATATTGAATCCTTTAATTCCCAAATGAACTGGTGTTACACACTGATAACACATGTGCCTCCTGGTAAGGACCGACTGCTAACTAGCCCAGTGTTCGTTTCTTTCAAGCAATTGAGTATTTTAAAATATGCTGGTAATGTCTCAGGCAGCCCAGACGTACTCTATGTCAATAACAATACATTATAGATCGGCAAAGGAGGATCAGAGCTGGAGTCGACGATTCTCGACTAAGAGCTAAACAGCGAAACATTCCGTTGAAAATTAACCAGGACAAATGAATAGACAGTGAGATAATGGTACAAAAAATATGCATTTGGAACCCTTGCCCTGGTTTTTTAAAGGCTTGATAGGATTATCCACTGGATAAATCTTTATCTAGGGAAATGTTAGGGAAACCAATTGGGTTATCTACTGAATCAGCTGGATAGAGAGTAATTATCCAGTGGATATAGAATGGATAGCCTCAGGAGTTTATAGCGGAGCTCTCGCGCGCGAAGCGCGCAGCGGAGCACCATGGGTAAAAAAATGTGGTAAACTACCCATCCGAGAAAATATGGTAATCACGTGACCGTACACCGACCGCCCGACCGCCCGACGGTCCGTCCGCACCACAGGCATAACAATGTAAAATAATTCAATCAACAGATGCAACTCAAGGTTAATTTATTTGGAAAGAAATCGCATGGCCGCCCTGACTTTTTTGAAAGAAAAAACAATAACAAAGTCGTGTGTTTTTCCACGTTATTTTTGATGTTTACGCTCACGTGGATAACAGAGAAAGAGCTAGAGCGAGTGATTGAAAACAAAAGAGACGAATTTTGTAGGAAGAAGAACATGAAAATTCATAGCGGCTGTGAGACAATGAGAAATGCTAGCGGCCAGCAAAGTGAAAATGAGCGGCAGTGAAAAATAAAAGCGAATATGAACACAGGAGACAAAATATTGGGTAAGCACATACGACAATTCCTCCATAAAAATAACGTGTATCAACACAGGAGGCCCAGACGTAGTACGTGTCAAATGAATATTTTAATATTCACATGGACAAAATAGGCTGAGTCGTCGAAATTCCCATGAACTAAAATAGCCCAAAAGCCAAAATATAACAAAACAAAGCTAAGATACCTTTAACTGAACGTCTCCTTCTTCTTCCTGGCCGGTTAAAGTGGCATTTTGTTGAGTTTTGCAATCGTAATTACTATCCAGTGGATAGTACTTACGATTGCAAAACTCAGCAGTACTGTTTCCTTAAGTCATATAAACATAAGAGTTCATTAAATGCTTTGGAGGCGTCAGGTGCGGGAGCCTCGCCGAATTGTTGCACCAAAGAAAATGAGATATCTAAAACAATTATGCGCGAATCTAGAGAATCGACCTGACCGCGAGACGATCAAGAGCGTTTAACTCTTGTCGTGTCTTGTTTAGCCCCGGGTCAAGGGAGCAAGAGCTTGCTGGAAGTAAAAACGAGCCACTTATTATTTATACTGACCGTGCCACGAGGACTGATTTCAGGCTGAACATCTTCAACGTACTGGACCGCTCGCTCCACGCTCACCATCTGTTTCTCAGTTTCGGTAAATGACGTCACCATGCCTGAGAGGCGGTCCGTGACTGACAGCGCGTACGAAATTGCCAAACCCACCAGACCTTTAGAGGAAGACGTACGGAACAATATAATAATAAATACCACTTGGATGTTACCACCACGGCATCTTAAATTTCACGGAGTCGTGGGACCGTGAAATTTAAGGTGTGCCTAGCCCTCAAAAATCACTCATTCAAGAAGAGTAGCCAAGATTCAAAGGACCCTTCACAGTTGATGGAGAACATAAATAAACAATATAGTCGCGCAGTTTAAGGGATGGTAACGAACTCAAAAAAGACATCAGGGCTGTTGAAAGATCGCCGGGCTCAAGGTAACAGAAAGTCAGGAAAGGAAGGATGTGAGGGTATAAATACTTAATTATCTTCACCCTTGTGGGGCTTTTATGAAACAAGCAATACAAGTGGAACGTAACATGGTTAAGATTGCCATGCGGTAGGAGGCGAACCAGTTGGCTACCTTTCAGGCGTGGGCCGTGGATTTAAACTCAGGACTACCGAGGACAAATCCAGTTGCGAGAATTGAGCTCGGTACCCCCAGGTTCAGCGCTCTGGCCTCTTAGCCACGCCGCTTCCGGAAAATAGCACAGAACGGCAATAGTTCTGACTGAAAATAAAGCGCAGGGCGGCACACTGTATAGGAATGCAATAACTGGATGGGAATGTAAAATTAAGAAAACTGCATTTGGACCTCGCATTTGGAGTTTTAAGAGGCGTTATCCTCTATTGAAGGTCTGACGACATGCCTGAAGAACGCCACGTTCTCACTAGCTGTAGGACATTGTAGGATTCTGCTGGAATCTAATAAAAGCTATGACTTCACGATCTGCGAGGAAGTCTACCTGTACATGTGCACAAAGAAAAACACTCACCTGGATCAACGGTACTGAAATGATGCTCAAGCACCGCAATAAACGACACTGCAGTTACCATAGCAACACCACTATACTGTAAGAATAAGCCTAACCACTGTGATGCCACAAGAGCTGATGGGAAGAATGATTCAATGATTTAATTACAATGAAATCTCTCAACTACTGACCAGCTGAAAAAGCTGAGGACTGTGAGCATGAAATTGTTTTGGTCGCTGCGAGAACTTTCCGAAGTCGAATTTTCTTACCACAAAAGTTCGCTCGTTGGTTGATTTCCAGCCTGTGTTCATTTTCCAGTTTGAATCTTGCTTCATCTCTGAACGCTCGGATAGTAGCAAGGCCTGTCAAAGTCTGTGAAAAGTGCGCGTAAATCGGCGACAAGGTGACACTCATCAGACGCTTTAACTTTCTGCGTAAAGAAAACAAGGTTGTTCACAATGCTAAGCCGTGTAATTAAAGGCCGGAGGTGAAAATGAAAAGTTTCAAAGGAAAGTTTTTAAGACTAAATACAGTCAAATCTCTTTAACCCGAACACCAAGCAACAGAATGAAAGCTTAAAATGCAAAAGGGTTGGTATTTCAAAGGGAGGTATAGTCTTACGTGTGCTGTAGAGCCAAGAGAATTTCTTTAAGTGGGTGTAGCCAACCAACAACAAACAGGAAAAATTACTCAGTGCCATTTAAATCAACACTCCAAGGTTTTTTTTTTAAAGAATTATTGATTTTTTTTATGATAGCTACAGCTAGTTCAGAGAGCTTTAATCTGCAGTTTAATCGGGATGCGCTACGTCACAAGCACATGAGATATCCTTGAAGGCATCCGTTAACAGTTAGTCTGATTATGGCCAAGAAGAATGGTAGCTATTCTTTTGTTGACAGAGGGACGTAGAGCACACACTAACAACAGTTTTCATAAATTGACTGTTTTTGCTGCCGTTGTGTCAATCAAGAAAAGCGATGAATTTTTAGACCATAAGTTTCAAAATAAGAGCGACATTTGAAATAAAAGAACATTTGTCAGCGCATCTCACTTTGCAGAAAAACAATTCATGCTATATATACACCAAGACAAGCCCAAACCAGTGCTGACAGTTGAACCTCTATGCGCGACTACCCCATGTAAGCGACCATCTCCCATATGCGACGATCTATCCAAAACACTAAGATTTTTTCCGACAAAACTCTGTAATTCGAATCTCTCGTAAACGACCACCACCTCGTAAGCAACCGTGAGCACGTTTGAGGCCAGTTCTATAATTCTTCGTTGTTTCAACCTTCTGTAAGCGACCACTTGACACGTGGTCTGATCTCTATACACTGTATCTGCCGCGCTGCTCAATGGATATGAAGAACGTCACAACATATCAAGACTTATAAATTGCATGCAACGAATTTTCTTCCAAAAAGTACAGGGCCTATTCTCGAAAGAGACCTTCTGTTGTCCTATATTCTCCTAAGTGATCACCTCCCGTAAGCGACCACTAAGTCTTCGCATCCGTTTGGTGGTCGCTTTCAGGAGGTACGACTGTAAAAATATACTCACTCTAAAGATTGCTTTCTCAGAGCATTTACTTGTAATTTCGCGTTCTTTTCTTCCTCGCAGAGGTCTCTTTGTGTCCCTAGGAGGCCTAGAAGAGGAGAAAGGGAAGCGTAAGGCAACACGGACGCAGAGAAAGAAGGAGGGAAACCGCGCCTTTCTCTCTTCCCGTCGTCCCACACGCGTTAATTACTCTTAAAGTTTTATTCAAAATTTTGTAAATAAGATACCAGTAGGAGCCTCTACGAAGGAGAGTGTGCTTGTAGTTTATGTTCCAATTGGCAATGAATCTAGGCGGCTTCAAAATAGCCAGCTCAACGGAATGGGAAATGCAAAACTTGTCCGGCACTCGGTCCACTTTTGGTGCTCCTTCTTGTGCACCTCCCTTTAGCTAGTGATTATGGAAGTTCACTGTCACTTTCATCAACACTCACACCGTCACTATCACTCCCGGATCGTGTAATCAGCCTCTCAAATTTATAGGGTCACACCTACAGGAAACCTGCGATTCCACAACTGGGTTAAAAATTGCCCGTGAAAAAAGACCGCAAGCCGCAGTTGTACAAATTGTATCCAACATGTACATCACGCAGACGGTGGCCATTGACAGATCTTAGATTGCGCCTTGTGGTGAACATCTTAACTAGGTTGACGAAATATTATGGGGTCAAGCCATTTCAACACTGAAAAGAAGCGTAAAATTTTCACGCTCTTCTATCGGAAGCCACTGGAAGTGATACAGCTCACGCAATGCAAATGATATATATGCTCATGTTTTGGGGTAAATGCAACGATTCTGGCCGCTACATTTACTGTTACTTTTACCGCTTACGACTCGTACATCCGATGGCTATGGCTAATAGATAATTTTATTCAAACAAACAAACTTTACTCACAGGCCATGTTCGCACTATACTGAATAGCTTTTACACCGCCACGAAAATCATATCGGATTGAGCTTCTCTTCACACATAAAAACTGTTGTGGCGGCGCGTTTTCTGTGACGGAGCAAAGTTGCGCCGCGCCTATGTCTAAAGTGGAGAGTCAAATATCGAAGAGGTGTTCACACTATACCGGATGGCTTTTGGGCCGCCACGAAAATCATATCGGATTGGGCTTCTGTTCACACACAAGAACGGCTCTGGCGGCGCGATTTCTGTGACGGAGCGAAGCTGCGCCGCGCCGATCTCTAAAGCGGAGCGTCACATATCGAAGAGGTGTTCACTCTATATCAGATAGCTTTTGCACCACCGCGAAAATCATATCGGATTGGGCTTCTGTTCACACATAAAAACTGTTGTGGCAGCTCGTTTTCTGTATATTAGGGACTTTAAGATCCAAGGACGCGGACGACAACGACAAAGTAAAAAAAAAAAAAATAGGTTTAATAAGCAAAACAACAACTTCGCACGTGCATCACACTTTTGTGTACATTTCTTTCTCTTTTTTGCACGACTACGACGTGAAAATGTCTAATTTCGCGTTTTATGGAGGACGTAACAAAGCAACGACGAAATTTTATTTCTCTTTCTGAGCTTGAATATGGTCCCTTGAAATTCAGCTTCAGGAGGGTTCGCCTACAATTGACAAAGTAAGTGGGTAGGAATAATCGCAATAAAGACTGAAAGAAGGCAAATTCACTTTTTAAGCGACGTTCTTGTCGCCGTCGCGTAGTCGGATCTTAAAGTCCCTGCTAAGGGAGTGAAGCTGCGCCGCCCCCATCTCTAAAGCGGAGAGTCACATATTGGATAGGTGTTCACACTATAACGGACCGCCTTTCGTAGCGCCACGAAAAGCTATCCCGTGTGAACATAGCCACAGTGTACCTAAGCTACAATACATTACAACCCCCCTGAAAATAAACAAAAAACGCAATTCTAAGCACAGGAAAAAGTAAAGGTAATGAAAGTATAACAAAATAAGGCAACCTAACAATACAGAAGCCGATCTGTAGAGTTATGAATTATGAGTTATGAATTTACCATGTTCACATAGATCATAATGCACCTTTCTTGTCCGAACAGAAATCAAAGACAATGGTAATGTAAAATTCGGGGGGTGAACAATGTGCATTATGGTCTATTTAAGAATGGTGAATACAATTTTGTCTATAGCTCAATAGAGGATCCAATGATATCAGTCTCCATATATTGCTTTCAAGTTGTTGTGTTCCTTCCATGGTTGATATATCGCAGGATTTGTTGCTCTCTTATTTATCATAGATTTCCAGAGAGGCAGACGAGAAAATATAGATGTCTTATATTAATGTCCAGATTTCAGTCTGTATATGAGTTAAATGCTAGATTACAAGGCATTATCATTATCGTTTAAGAGTTACATCAACTATTAGAGCTGATTGGAATAGGACGAGCAATTGCAATAAATGAATGTTATGCTCAAAAGTAGGACAATACTCTTGAGGTCAGTGCTTTAGTTCTTCTTTTTATGGCCATTTTTACGTAACTTCTAATTTGGTATGCAGATTCTATATCAATGAGGAATGAGCTGAACGCTTAATACTCTTAGCTCCATTGCATTTTTTTTCTTCAGAAAACAAGAACCTATTTAAGAACCTAAATAGCCTATACTTGTGCTAATTACCATTTATATAAGAACCTGTTTAGGTTAACTTGGAAAATCCAGGTTTTTAGTGGCGGGATTTTATTGAAGTCAACGTTATGTACCACCAGCCTGTCCTCACGCCCCATGCCAAACATTGACGTGGTTCATTGTAGAAACTCCCCCTTGATCATGAAATTGAAGGGGTGTCTGAGCAAGGAGCGGAAAAAAAGGGGGGTTGAAGATAGTGGGGCGCCTGTGTCGTGTTCATGGTTCCGTTTTCTGAAGTCTTGGAAGGCAAGACAAATTTTCAAGTAAGTCGCAAACAGAAGCAGAAACTTGGAAATTCCCTTGGTCAAACTGTTGGGAAGCCTTCTTGATAGGTAAGGTTCTTTGAACTTCCCGGAACACTGAAATAAGATCTAAAGTCTGCCAACGTTTGTTCAATAGCTCAAAGATTGTGGCAAGAGCTAATTTTCCTCTCTCATTGATGTGTAAATGAAGAGTTTCTTGGGGAAGTTCTTCTGTGTTCAAATGTAGCCAGTACCCAATATCGGTTATTAGTAGCTTCGTGCTTGGAATGAGAGCCAATTTTTCGGTCAAATACCTTCGGGTCTTCCTTGAAAACTCTTTAATTTCATGGCTGTAGACAATTAAATTGTTTGTTAAAAGCACAACAAAAAGAGTAGATTCGTTATCTGCAATACAAAGAAAAAACAAAATCATTTTTCTTAACTTTTCTTTATTTTATGTGTCTGACTGACCAAAAAGCAAATAAACAATAAACAATAAAACGTGCAACTTGCATCTTGTTTTACAACATTGCTGCAAAACTAGTTGAAAAGTAATGTTTCGAGTTTTTCCAACCCATTTAAACCTGCCTTGTTGCACGATTACAGGCCGATAAGGCTGATCTTTGCTAAAGTCATTTAATGCCTCGTTTGGGTACTAAAATCACCCCGCGCGGGGAAAAATTAATATAGCCACACACGACGCAATCCTCGACCAATCAGAGCACGCGAAACTCTAATCACCAATCCCCAGTTTTCAAAAAGTGGAAAGCGTTATCCACTTTTTGAAAACTGCCAGTGGATTATATTACGCAATTGGTTTTCCTTAGACTTTCAGGTGCATCCGGTGGACACACATCCTCGGAGACCCAGGGGCAGCCAGTCGGGCCGGGTTAAAAGGCGCGACGAAAGTTTTCAAGCATGGGCGGAAGAGCCCCTGGGTACCGACTCTCACCGGACCATTTCCAAACGGTCAAGAGAATGCTGGTTCCCGATTGGGCACAAAAAATGCTTTGTATCATCGGCCCAATCGGCGAACAGTTTCTCCTGAGTTCTTTTCGTGAGTTCGTACACGAAGGCTATTATTTCGCCACAGTTGCCCGGTTTATTGTATATTTCTTTGCCGTCACTGCACGACTACAACGTGAAAATGCCTAATTTCACGTTTTGTGAAGGATGTAAACAAGCAATAACAAAATTTTCTTTCTCTTTATGAACTTGGGTATGGTTAATAGAAATTCAGCTCCAGAAGAGTTCGCTTGCATTTGACAAAGTAAGCGAGTTGGAATAATCACGATAGAGACTGAAAAAATGTGAGTTCACTCTTCATGCGACGTTTTCGTGGTTGTCAGCTGTCGTGGCATTATTTACGAAGGTCGTGATCGATGCAAGCGTGAATACCTGTTCTAAGCTCAAGCTTGTATTTTTGGAAAAGCGTCTTTAGTTTTCGTGTAGACAGTGGTTGTCTCATCCTCGGAGACCCAGGGGCAGTCAGTTGGGTCGGGAGAAAGGGCACGATAAAAGTTTTCAAGTATGGGCGAAAGAGCCCCTGGGTACTGACTCTCACCGAGCTATTTCCAAAAATTCAAGTGGATGCCGGCTCCTGATTGGGCACAAAAAAATGCTTTGTATTATTGTGCCCAATTGGTGAACAGTTTCTCCTGAGTTCTTTTCGTGAGTTCGTACACGACGGCTATTGTCTTGCCACACTTGCCTGGTTCGTTCACCAAACTTGAGCAAGCAAGGAAAACTTTTATTTTCTACTTTCCTAACCAGAAATGGAGGAACTACCGATGAGTCAAAAAAACGTTTGGAATGTTAACAGCAGGAGCAGTTCAATTTGCTTCGAGAATATTCTGTTTTTGACTCATCACGATGTATCGTAAATAATAGGAAGATAACGATGCGGCGGCGATGAGAAAGTCAATAGCAATAGCTTGATAAGACAAAACAAAAACTTTGTTCGTGCATCACACTTTCTTTGTACATTTCTTTGCCGTCAACTGCAAATGACAAAATTCATTCCCTTCATGGACTTGGATATGTTGATAGAATTTCAGCTCCAGAAGAGTTCGCTTGCATTTGACAAAGTAAGCGAGTTGGAATAATCATGATAGAAACTGAAAATATGTGAATTCCCTTTTCCATGCGACGTTTTCGTGATTGTCAGCCGTCGTGGTATCTTTTAAAAATTCCCTAATATTTACGCAAGACGTCACCGATGCAAGCGTGAATACCTGTTGTAAGCTCAAGATTGTATTTTTGGAAAAGCGTCTTTAGTTTCACACGGGCAGACAGTATTTTGAAATCAGATGGGGATTTTTTATCAAACTGAAAGTTTCCTGACTACCGGCATTTCTTTGGTGCATGAGCCAAACAAGCCGTGATCGAAACAATAGTCATCATGTACGAACTCACGAAAGGAACTCAGGAGAAACTGTTCGCCAATTGGGCACAATAATACAAAGCATTTTTTGTGCCCAATCAGGAGCCGGCACCCGCTCGAATTTTTGGAAATAGCTCGGTGAGAGTCGGTACCCAGGGGCTCTTTCGCCCATACTTGAAAACTTTTGTCGTGCCCTTTCTCCCGACCCGACTGACTGCCCCTGGGTCTCCGAGGATGTGGTTGTCTTTACGCTAGGCTGTTAACTAAGATTTAAGAGCTGCTAAGTTTTACTTAACCAAAAATGCGTGTGTGAAGGCCTAAGCAAAATCTCAAGTAACTTTACCTTGCATCTCGTTAAAACCGACTTAGCGAACTTGCGGTTTCCAAGCTTTGTTGAGAAAGGCGAAGCATGTCAATCAATCTTAATTAGGTTGCGTAGGAAAACCTGAAGTAGAAAAGATAGGTTTGTCTGAAGCTTTCTTTTACTTGAAGAATCTAAAATTTACTTGTCTTGAAATATTCCTTAGCTTATTTAGGGTCCAGTGTAAACACTACCAGTATTTCGAAATGTAGCGTTTATAACCTTTATCCGCCCTGACTGAAAGATTCCTGACTGCGTGCATTTCTTTGGTGCATGAGCCAGACAAGCCGTGATCTAGTCAATAGCCGTCGTGTACGAACTCATGAAAGGAACTCAGGAGATGCTGTTCGCCTATTGGGCACAATAATACAAAGCATTTTTTGTGCCCAATCAGGAGCCAGCATTCGCTTGACCGTTTGGAAATGGTCCGGTGAGAGTCGGTACCCAGGAGTTTTTCCACCTGTGTTTGAAAACTTTTGTCGCACCTTTTCTCCCGGCCCGACTGACCGCCCCTGGGTCTCCGAGGATGTTGGACACAGCGTTATTTAAGGTTTGAACAACCGGAGCGTAAGTAATTACCGTAAAATTCCGAAAATAAGCCCCGGGGCTTATATTTTTCAAATGCCCTTTTTGAGGGGCTTATTTTTGGAGGGGCTTATATTCGGAGGGGCTTATCTACTGAGGGAAATTTGCGTTTCAAAACCGATTGGGCTAGCATTATTGTCGGAGGTAAATTTACCGTTTTTGCTTTGTTGTACTTTGTATTTGAGAGCAATATTCCAAGTACAAGCCCCCCGGGGGGCTTATATTTGGAGGGGCGATGTAACGGAGGGTTTTTTTGCGTTACCGGTTTGGGGGGCTTATATTCGGAGGAGCTTATACATGGAGGGGCTTATTTTGGGAATTTTACGGTATTCTAAAAACTATACAGGCCGTGTTGGGGATGGGAGAGGGGAAGCAAACAATTGAAAAAGAAACTCCTCTGCATGCACTTTCTACAACGATCTATGATCTGACAAAACTGCGTTTACTACAAAGAACAGACTGAACCAGAAAACAAAGTATCGCAAAGAGCAAGGCAACATCATAATGTAGTTTTTGTTCTTTCATATTATCTTTATGAACTAACCTTCAACTTTCGCTTGGCAGATCCATTTGTCCATGACGCTCGAAACAGCCATTTCGAATTTCTCTTTCTCTCCCTCTAATTCTTTTTGTAGCTCGTCTTCCTTCTGCTTTATCTTCTCCTCGATTTCCTCTATGTTTAGATTTCGTTGCTCTCTATATGCTATCACCTTTTGTAGTTTCGACTTCATTCCAGGTTCCTCTTTAAAAAACTGGGTTAACAGTTGCTTGTTTGTATTAATACCGTCCGGTATTTTTGCTCTTCTGGAAGAACCGTACAAACTCCTAGGGAGTCTTTTTTCCAGAAGCTCCTTTGTCGTCGCTTCCGTTTTCTTTGCGTTCCGGTAATTTGCTTCTTCCGTTTCCTTTCTAGACCGGAAACTGTTCAGATCTTTATCCAGTTGCCCTGCAACATTCACTGTTACTTCCGTTATCTGGCTGTCTGAATGTAGCCCTTCGAAAAAAGATCCGATGTTTTCAAAACATGCGTCTACAGAATCTGTCTTGTCAGTGTACGCGATTATTAAAACCTCTGCTTTGCTGTAAAACTTAGTGGGTCGTTCAGTGGCATTTAGGAACTTCCTCATTTCTTTCAGGGGAACAGAAGGACGAAGTGTTCGTGGTTTCACTTTCTCTAGGAACTCTACGAGATCATGTAACTGCAGTTCCTCAAACGCGTCTCTTAACAGCTTGATTGGGGTGTCTGGAAACAATTCACTTATTCTTTGCAGCCTATTGGGGTTCAGTTTCTCAGGGTCCAGTCCAAATGCCTTGCAAAATTGCCGCAGAGCAGTCAGGTCATTTCGGAGTCTACGTGCCAATTCTTCCGTCACTGTACTATCTAAATCTTTTAAGCAAAGATTGAAAATGGTATCTAGAAAGAAGGGGAAATAGGAAATGCGACTAGTTAATTTCCCCCAGCAGAAAAAATAGTGTAGCGAAATGATACAAGCAGTAATCACTTCGTTGTTTAAACGAGTTCATAAGAACTTCTAAGTGCGTCGATTCGTGGGTAAAGAAATTACAGTTTCAAAAAAAGTGCTAACTCTCAGAGTGCTTTCTCTTCGTCAGAGTGAATCGATTTAATCTGACCTCAGCTAGCGCTCGTGGGGTCAGCGTCTAACCTTTCCTTATATTATCAACTCAGTGGATTAAACCGAGAGAGAATAACGGGCCAGAGAGGCCTGAGCCCTGTCTAGCCCTTGGGATATGTGAATTTCACCAAAGTTATTTTTAGACCAATTAATTGAAACCAATCGGAAGATAGTTTTCGGAAAGGTCCAAAAATTGAGGAATTAATTCAGTCTTTTCAAGAGAGAATTCGATAGCTGCCATAACAATATTCTGCATTGTTTGCCTTGAGGCAGTCGCGCTTAGACTTGATGACATGATGAGGCGTTGGGAGAATTCTCGACGGTTATGCAAACCCTCGACTTCCTCTCGGGTTTGCATAACTGTCTCGAATTCTCCCAACTCCTCTCGTTTTTATATCAGGGTATACAAACACGGAAAACGTTTTCTATTGCTTAAATATGTTATAGCCTACTAGTAGCGAAAAGAGCCGGCTTTGAAAACCAAAACAATGGCGGCTGAATCACGTTTTGCTAGCTAAAGTTGTTTTGTCTCGATATTTTTTATCAACTAGATGGATTTTTCTTAAACAATTATTCCCCTCACCCTCATGGCCTCTGAGTTAATATAGCCCATTCAGCCTTCGGCCTCATGGGCTATTGACTCAGAGCCCATTCGGGCTCGAGGAATAATTGTTCATTAGACTTCAGTTTGAATACAACCTCTAACAATAACTTTAGTGAAATCTTACCGCTGGTTTCCTCAGGTCCGCCAAGTTCAGAAGGAGCAGCATGTGATCTTGATATTCCACTGTCGCTTGTTTCTGTTGTGAAGCTTTGTGTATCGATATCCTTGGTTTGTGCTAAATAATTCTGAATGTAAGCGACTTTCTCCCGCCACTCCTCCATCTGCACAACAGGACCTTTACATGATAGAATTAAACCAAGTGTAAAGGAAAACAAAATAATGAACTTAACTCTCTCTCTCCTAAACAGACGCTCCCTCAGGGATTCCATTAAAAAAAAACGATAATAATAAAAATAATTATTGTAGACGCGCGGGGAACGTTGGAAAGAGGGAAACGAGTCCCCACTCGCGCTTTCTTTTTCTCTCTTCTCAGCCTCCTGAAACCAAAAGAAGCTTCTGCATGTGAAAAGAGAGCGAACTGACGTAAGGAAAACAGAGCATCCAAAATACCCATCTAATCATATAATGATTTTTCCGGGTTCAGTGCTACCCAAGTTCACAACAAAAATTAAAATGATTTTCCTCTTTGCACACTTTTCCAGTTTTAAAATAGCAATTAGGTATCATCCGTGCGTTAACGTAACTGGAAAACTGGGAGAAAAAAAAACACCTTGTGCTTCTCTGATTAACTCCTCACGGGCTTTGTCGTATTCCTCTTCGTCGATGGTCACAATCACTTCCACTTGTTCTTCCCCGGTAACTTCTCTCAATTCATCAATGAAAAACAAAGCTTGGAATGATTCTTTAAGCGTCCCGTCTCTGTATAAACACCACAAGGCGTTAAGAGCTGAAATGTTTTCGGCTTGAACTTTGAGGATCACGCTCCCTTCAGCTATTTGCATCAGTTTAACGCCAGCAGGAAGGACGCAGGTATTAACAGCAGTTACGAACTGATCATATGTGCAGCCACGCCTCAGTAGCTGATAGGCAGAAGCTATAATTGTACCCCCGGCAGCCACTTTGAACAATGTCTTTATGTTCAGAACTGAAAATCAAGGAAGACAATAACAATTTTAAGTCAAAATAGTAATAAAGTCTCAAAAAATGTCCTCTGAACTCTTTTTTAAACAAACAATGCAAGACTTGAGCCCGGGGGTACTCCTTTATATAAGCTATATAGGTATGTTCTGGCCCATCGGGTAGGGTTTTTGCGCCGTTTTGGTCTGAAAGCGGGTATACACGTTGCCCATTTTGGTCTGGAAACGGGTATGGTTTTTGAGGGAACTACAGGAGTGTATGAACGTATTCATCGTTTCAATTCCAACTGAGTAAGAAAGAAAGAGAAGTATGCGAACTCGAAACGGATTTGAAGAATTTTTTTGTTTGCGCTCTAGTCTAAGTACAGTGATAACATAATTTCTGTCTAAAGGTCAGGTCTGAAAACGGGTATGGATTTTAGAGGTCTGGTCTGAAAACGGGTGTGGGAAATTATATTTTTTTGGTCTGGAATAGGGTCAGGTGTTGGAGGACCGGGCGGCACACCCCCACCAAGAATTCCCAGGAGTACCCTCCCCCCCCGTACTTGATTTGCAGGAGTGGAAATCTATGAAAGGCTATATGCCATAACCGAGTCTCTGAGATCAATTAAAACTGTCTGATAGGCAGCCAATGGAACTGGCGCTTGAGCGTGCGCGGCTTTCTCTCTCTCCAGATGTTCACTGACCGCTTCCACGTTCTTCAATTGCGCACTGAAAAGTTCAGACTGTTTTGAAGTCTATCAGCTATCTGATCTGAAGAAGCATTAAAACCAAGATATAGCTATGACTGAGAGTCCTAAAATAGGTTCACTAGTCGTGAAATGTTAAACAGTTTGCCAGTGTCTAAATATTTTATATCAGTACTAAACAGAAGATCTAATCAATCCTAACAAAAATTAATATATACTTCTCACTTATGAGAAAAAATCACCGGACTGAGATCTTTGTCTCTGTTCAAGAGGCCGTGTCTCCCCAGCGGGGGGCGGGGGGGGGGGCGTGGTGGGAATCCCCGTTATGTGCATGGAGCTTAATGATTACGAGCGCAACTTACCTCCAGCTAAATTGCTGCTGGCCGACGACGCTATCGCAACTGCTTGTGCTGAAATAATAATAATAATAATAGTAATAATAATAATAATAATAATATAATAATAATAATAATAATAACAATAATAATAATAACAATAACAATAATAATAATAAAGTCTTTATTCATCAAAAGATAAAAATACATATCTTTCGTTACAAGTAAGTGTAAGAAATTTTAAAAAGGTAAAAAATGAGAAGTAAAAAATCTAGTGTATTGCATAGCTAATTCATATTAACAACTCAACGATTAATAACTAGAGCTTTTAAAACGCATAGTGTTAATCTTAGGTCTAAAACAAGTTTCTTTCCTAAGATTGTAACTGGACCACTGTGGGTTCAACACGAGGCATAATAGATAAAAGTGGATGTCCTTTAGCATTAGAAACTTTTCCTGAAAATTTTACGGTCTTGCCTCTCTAAGAAATCATAAACACTTACAGGCTTAGACGTATATTTCCTTTTAAAACAGCGGTCTAAGAAACATTGTACAGGTATGTAAGATCGGACTTGGACGCGGCGTAGACAGTTCGTAATTAATAATATTACATGATGGTAGAACAATTTAATTAAAGAGAAATGAAATATTTCGTAATTATATATTGAGACAGTAGACATTCGTTTGGTCCCTCTGAGTACAAAAAATGGTCCTAAAACAGGTTATAAGGGGGAGAAATAAGTAGAATCAGCAAAAACCGCCGCGACGGATCGTGAGGATATACCCAAAGAAGAATCTAGAACGGTAACAATACCTTTTCGCCATTCAAATTCTTCCTCTTGGTTTTTTCCGTCTTCAAATTCCTCCACTTCCCGAAGTAAATCAGTTTTCTCCTGTCGGGTCAAAATCTCCTTCAGGACTTCAAGGTGATCGATCCCTAAAGAGTCATTGTTTTCCAGCTCCTGAAACAGTGATCTAACATCTTGTATGCTGCTATGCTTTTCTTCCGGTATCCGATCATTGCAAATGGCGACAAGCTGTTCGAGACAATCGAGCTCGTCTAGAACATGAATAATTCTCTCCAGCAAGCTGTTGTATTCCTTTCGTTTACTCTCGAACGATTTGACATTCCCAAAAAGTGACCATTCTTCAAGGCCTTTTAAAAGATCTTTTAAAATATTCAATTTATCTGCACCAAGAAAACCATTCTGCTCCAACTCTACAAACAACGGGAAGACATCTTGCATGTTTTCTTCATCGCGAGGCGCCACCTTCCCTCTGCACATAACAAGCAATTGTCTTCCTACATTCAGCTCGTTCAGTCTCTCGCTTGTTTTGAAAAGCAAATTGTTGTATTCGATCGCAGACATTTTGAAGACCAGACGTACTTATTCAGGTCAACTTCTACCCAACCACGGCACGCGATGCGTCAATTTCTCTCCGTTTGTGACGCGATAGAAAAGTGGACAAATCTAAATGAAAGGTCACGTAAGACGAAGTTTTGCAAATATAGAGTATATATATTGACTTACCATTTTTACAATACAAACTTATTATCATACATTACCATACCCCAAGACAAAGGATCGAAAATAAAACTTAAGCCACGTACATCATTATATAAAGTAAATAGCAAGCAAACTTTCGGCAATCGACATTATACAATATATGTTTGTGCCACAACTTGAATATTTTATAAATTCGTCACCGGGGATGATTTTTCTCTCTTAGTTTTGATAACAAAAAAAGATCTAAGATTAAACATAAACAGGATAGATTTTTCTCCATGAAGTGATATAAGAATCAGGTTATAGGCATGTCCGGGCATACTGGTTAAAATAATAAGAGAGAATTAGCTCTGAAATTAAATGAGACTCACGTTTTATACATTTGGCCTAAAAAAATGCAGTTGTGTTAATTAGATACATACTTCACTCGGTCTTGCTATAGTTAAGGTTCTCTTCGTGTATAGTAATCTCTAAGTGAAATCAATCCTGCAAAGAATATGAGATGGAAAACGGCAGTCAACAAAGTTTTATACTGGGGTGCTCCGCCCGAAGTCCAACGCCTTGTTCTTTTAAATACTATTTTTGTCCACAGAAAACGTACCCCTCATGACAGTCTATTGACAAATGGTACCCCTTTCAAATACCTAGTTTAGAACAGTGCTTCCCTGTCCCGTCATTTTAATATGAATAAATCAATAAACCAGGAAGTTTCGTCGTCATTTTTACACCGAAATGATAGATTTACCTACCCTTTCATGCACTTTAACTTTTGTTTAACTAGTGAAATCCCTATCCTTTAATTTTCTCTGAAAAAAAACCGGTTAAAAAGGTACCCTTTTCGTGTGGATTCTCCCCTTATAGGCTGCCATTAAATGGAGTAATTCCCCCGACAGCTCCATGTTACATGCATAATGATCAATTCTAATAATAAAGAACGTTATCGAATTCAAGTACAGTCGAACCCCGCTTTACGGACACCCACGCAATACAGACACCTGGTTATTACAGACAGTTTTCCTTGTCCCTGGGGAAAGCCGTTACATCTCCTCTAAATACGTACGGACACCCCGTTAATACGAACATGTTCTAAGGTCTGTATTAACGGGATTTGTCTGTATAATGGCGTGACCTTAAACCAGTACAATCAAACCCCGTTAATACGGACACTGAGGGGGCATTAGAAAGTGTCCATATTAACGGGGTGTCCGTATTAAGCGGGTTGAATTTAGAGAAAATGTAAGGGCTAGGGATAAGAAAAACTTTCCGTATTAACGAGCTGTCCCTATTAAGCGGGTATCCATAACGCCGGGCTCGACTGTGCCACTCCTGGCATGATCACATCTTGACCACATACAACGTCAATTAGGTGTCTTATTATTTTTTCCCTGTGACTTCTTTCTTTAGCCCCGTCCAAATCGTTTTCTCCTTTGACACCCGGGGGGCNATAATAAAGAATGTTATCGAATTCAAGTACAGTCGAACCCCGCTTTACGGACACCCACGCAATACAGACACCTGGTTGTTACAGACAGTTTTCCTTGTCCCTGGGGAAAGCCGTTACATCTCTTCTAAATACGTACGGACACCCCGTTAATACGAACATGTTCTAAGGTCTGTATTAACGGGATTTGTCTGTATACTGGCGTGACCTTAAACCAGTACAATCAAACCCCGTTAATACGGACACTGAGGGGGCATTAGAAAGTGTCCATATTAACGGGGTGTCCGTATTAAGCGGGTTGAATTTAGAGAAAATGTAAGGGCTAGGGATAAGAAAAACTTTCCGTATTAACGAGCTGTCCCTATTAAGCGGGTATCCATAACGCCGGGCTCGACTGTGCCACTCCTGGCATGATCACATCTTGACCACATACAACGTCAATTAGGTGTCTTATTATTTTTTCCCTGTGACTTCTTTCTTTAGCCCCGTCCAAATCGTTTTCTCCTTTGACACCCGGGGGGCCGGGCTTTGACATCTGTTCAGCTGTTCGCACTTTACGTAACGCGAACGAAAAACACACCAAAAACAACGCCTACTACCAGGCTAAATCAAAAGTCTACTCCCTGTTTATCCGGGCAGGTATTCCCGGGAATTTTTAGTGGGGGTGTGTCGCCCGGTTCTCCAAGTCCCGATCCAATTTCAGACTGAAAAATATTATTTTCCACACGCGTTTTCACACCAGGCCCTCTTGAATTCAAACCTGTTTTCAGACCTGGTGTAGGTACAGGTAGAAATTAAGTCATCAATTTTAGACTGGCGCTCAAACAAAAAGATTACCTAAAATCCATTTCGAATTAGCATATTACTTTTTCTTTCTGATGGAATTGAAACGACAAATACGTCCATACACCCCCGTAACCCTCGAAAACCATACCCGATTCCAGACAAAAATGTTATTATTATCGTTAGCATTATTATCATCATCATTAGTAGTAGTAGTAGTAGTAGTAGTACTAGTTGTAGTAGTAGTAGTAGTAACTGGCGCAGAAGTATTATCTTTATTATCAATTTATTGAGTACTTTTGACCAATTGGTGAATCCTGGGTGAATCTAGCGTGGTTCAGCGGATGTGTTTAGAGATGTTATTAAGGAAATTTTCTTTAAAGAAATGGTCTCTCAAGTCAAACAAAACCCCTAACAGAAATTGGTTATAGTCACTCCTAGAAATAAGTGAAAGAGAAAAAAATGGTCAACAAAACACCTACAGGCCGACAAGAGCCGACCAAAACTTGACGATTCAACTACTGAACGAAACTTCTGGATAGATAAAGTCTGAAAATCGCGCTAAAAATTTCAGCTGATTTGCGATACGCAGTTTTTTTCAAATTTGCAGATCCGATAAATTTATTGCAAAAATCCGTAATTCGAAAACCTATTTACCCTCACCTCCTAGACGAACTGTTGAAACTCTTAAAACGTTGCCCCAGAAACATTTTGGTGGTCTTCTCATTTTGGATAGTCCTCGGCATGCACGATCTTTTGCTGATTTTCGAAAGCTTAAATGGGTGTCGATTGGTCAAATTTTCAATAATGTTGACGCACAAAAGAAAACGGCACCAGAATTCCCTTGTGGACTCAATTCCGTCGAAAAGTTCTTCCCCGAGGTCGGTAGCTTTTCTGGTGTCATAAGAGTGCATGTGGTAATTTTTTCACAAATACAATGAAAAAGATGACGAGTGTAAGAAAAAAAGGTAACAGAAAGTAGCTTTTACTTTAAAAACCTCTTATCGTATTTAATTTAATTTTGTCAGAAGGATATTAGAAGATCGAGGGACGACAATCTTGCACGCATTGCTGGCCGCTATAATTTCCCAGGGAAACCCTTGTTGCCGTGAGGCTCTGGGAACGAGAACGGAAGCGGCGCGAACGCCATGATGCACTGATGAAAAATTGCTTCATTTTTTACCATTTTATGAGTAAAAATGTAAGAATATTGTTATATTTTGTCGCTGCTGTCTTCGTAATACTTATTTACTTCTTCTTTGGTTTTTAAGGGCGGACTACGCTGAGGTAGTTGGGAAATATTGCTGAATGCTGCTGAAATGAAATGACCCACGTGTTTCTGCAGTCCTCAAGAGATGACCCCTGAAACTTGAACTGTACGAGGCTTCTCACAGGTAAGATTGACATATTTTCCAAAATATTAAATTTGGTTGGGCTGTAAAGAGTTGTATTATTAGTTTCTGGCAGATTTAGGGAGTGGTTTTCTAACACTTGGCACTGTTGTTTATGTTTGTCGCGGGAAATTCAAATAGGTCATTTCACACGTACAGTTATCATGAGTTATGAGCTTAGTGTCCTAGGCTTTGATTGAACGTGAGACTGAGGTTGATCTTGTTTTGATACAAACCTCCTTCCTTTTCGAATGTAAATTTTTCTTATAAAAATACTAGTCAGCATAAGAACAACATGTTTCACATTATGAGGCAGGCAGAGTCGAACTGTATCAAAACAAGGTCAACTCCAGCCTCGTTGCCACCTGTTACTTTACAATGGGGATATTGAAGAATAAACTCAATAGAATTGATCCCAGTATTGACCTAAAGTACAGAGAGAACACAGGTCACAATAGTGGGTCACCCTAGTTTTATTCACTTCTTTGAGTGACAGTAACTGATAGGCTAAAAGCAAATTTAGCAAGACAAAGACTGCAGACATCTATATAACCTGCGATCAAGCAGTCCTTCTTCCCTTTTTGTTTGGGAGACGAGGGGAAAAGGACGCCTAGGCAGACGCCTCAGCCTAGACGCACATGCTAGGCCGTATTGTTGTCTTTTATTTCCGATCGAAATCAGCTGCTTGAAAGTGTGTAAGATAATTATTGACGATTTTTTTCATTTGAATAACAATGCGTAAAGTAAATTTTACTTTACATGTCGTCTGCCCGTAGTCCAGAATCTGGAATTTTGTCTGATTGGTTGAAAAACAGAGAAGATCCTTCGGAGCGCTGCACTGATTGGTCAAGCAACATATCTGACTTCCGGAGCAATTAGATACTAGGTTTTGTCACCTTCATCTCGTCAAGACAGAAACCTCAAGATGATTGAGGAATTCTATTAACAGCAAGCTAAGCTTATTAGGTTTTAAAGCCAGGTCTTCAAAGAAAAAATCAATACTTTTTTAATGAATCAAGTCAACAATGAACAGAGAAAAACCTTGAGAGCTGAGATGAGGACGAGTTGTTATTTGTCATCAGTAAGGATATCCACTATTTCTTCTTCCACGCTTTCTTGCTCGTACTAGGCAAAACTGTTGTCTTTGATTCCCGATCAAGTTCAACTGCGTGAAAGTGTGTAAAGAAATAATAATTGACGATTTTGAACCTGTACTTTTGCAAACTGAGAATTTTAAAATTTACAAGGATTTGTATGGAAAACCATGCAAGTGTGGCCGGTTGGCAAAACTTTTTTTCTCATGCAAATGCTTCTGACCTCCGGCGGCCAATGCAATCGCTACTTTTGAGATAACAAAATTTTTCAAAAGTGAACTGTTTTCGTGTTTACCCAAAGTTGATCACATGATCACTGACATACAAAGGGCCTATAATCATTAGATCCAAGGTTTGGTTCCTTTATGGTCGGATTTCTGCTTAAACGGGTTTATAGGCAGGTAAAAAAAGTGTTAGAGATACTGTTGAGTCACAAAAGCAATGATCCCTCGTGACTTTCAATTTCATCAGCTTTTATGTTGCTACTTTCCACCTCTCATCCTTTCCTTTGGCAGTCTATCTCACAAAACGTCCCTATTGATACGGAGTGATGAGAGGTGGCTGTATTCGTAGCTGGCTACTACTTTTACCATAATGACTGTGAAACTTCACAATACATGTTTTGGATTACACTACACTCATGGGTGTACCACTTAAAGTACAGCCTCTGTTTGTTAGCTCTACCTATTGGAAACATTGGGTTACACTGCACTCATGGGTTTGCCACCTATAGTATGTAGCCTATGTTTGTTAGCTCTACCTAAAGAAAACATTGGGTTACACTGCACTCATGAGTGTGCCACCTAAATTACAGCCTATGTTTGTTAGCATTACCTATTCAAAAGATTGGGTTACACTGGACTCATGAGTGTGCCACCTAAATTACAGCCTATGTTTGTTAGCTCTACCTAAAGAAAACATTGGGTTACACTGCACTGATGGGTGTGCCACCTAAATTACAGCCTATGTTTGTTAGCTTTACCTATTCAAAACATTGGGTTACACTGCACTAGTGGGTATGCCACCTAAATTACAGCCTATGTTTGTTAGCTCTACCTATTCGAAACATTGGGTTACACTGCACTCATGGGTTTGCCACCTATAGTATGTAGCCTATGTTTGTTAGCTCTACCTAAAGAGAACATTTGGTTACACTGCACTCATGAGTGTGCCACCTAAATTACAGCCTATGTTTGTTAGCT
>CALNXI010000698.1:30671-68004 GCA_942486025.1 Porites evermanni | reverse complement strand
CCCCCCCCCCCCCCGACGCACCCCGCGAAACGGATATCTAGTGGTGAGGAGCGAGGAGAGACGCGGCTGTTTTCGCAGGCTAATCCATCTGCAGCCCTAGGACCCCAACTGGAGCTGAAGCGTAAGTCAATGCGAGAACTTTCGGCATAATTCTGCGAGTGCTCGAGGAGAAAGGTGAGTTTGAGATGGAATGGAGAAATCGCGAAGCAGGCGGTGTGCTTCTATCTTGTTCATGGAGCCTTTGTCAACGATATCTGTTCAGTCTTCTGAAGAAATGGAAGACAAGACAAATTTTCAAATATATTAACTGCATAACCATCCCGGGCCTTTCCTTTGTCAACAAGCTCATACTTGGGAGTTGCCTTAAGAGGCAACGTCCTCCCTACTTCTCGCATAATTGAAACAAGGTCCAATGTCTTCCATCGCTTGTTCAGCAGCTTCATTATTGTGGCTAAAGTAAGTGCTCTTTTAGTGTACCCAAACAAGACTTCACAGGTTTCTGGGGGAATTTCTTCATCATTCTCTGGAGGCCAGGCATTAGTTACCACGAGCATCGTGTTAGAAATGCGTGCCAATTTCGTCCTCAAACATTCTGTTATTGTCTCCACAAGCACACTTCGAGATTTATTAACCACAAAGAGCACAACAAGAAGGGTCGATTTCTTACCTGGAAAGAGGAAAAAAGATGAACGATGAACCTTTCTTCTCAGAAACTATTACTAATAAAAACACCTTGATTGAATTATTTCATAGTTGACTGTACTGATGACACAAGTGAGATTGTGTGAACCTGTTCACAGAAGCGTATCTGCGTTTTTTTGTGTCCAACTCATTTAACAGCAAGTTTTATCTGGACTTCTTTCCTTTTTCGTTTGAAATTACAGTATAAAGTATGCGATGCCACTAACGCTTCAAAACTGGAAAGCTGATCCGTCACAGTGTCAAAACCAGTCGTTCTGTTCTGATGTGAAGTAATACCTAAATGAAACCCGGCTTTACCGATGAATCGGTGCAATTTTAGTAAATATGTTTGGAAAAAATATGGTGGTGGCAGGGAAATGAGTGATATCAAAGAAATGATATGAAAATGGAATGATTTCAACTCTTTGGTGTTTGCTTTCATCGAACATAAAGTAGCGCTCCTCTCTTATTTCGGCTATGATAAGCTATAGCCTACATCTTCAACAGACATTGATCATGCACCCCTCTGTAACAGACCCAGTAGAATCTAGCAGAATCAATATGTTCACCGGGTTCTTGGAGAAAACGTCACCGGGTTGCTGGCTTATTTTCCACTGGGGGTTTTTCTTAGTTGTGTACCTCCCGGCATAACTAAAAGCTAAAAGGTCTAAAACGGTTGGCAGACCTTGCACCTTTACCGTTATGAAACTTTTAAAACCTTTTACGTATTGCTCTAGCGAGAGCAATTAATTAAAAAGGTTTAACCTTTTTTATGCGAGATCGGGATTACCTGTCAAATGGTAATAATGTTTTATATTTTGGCTTCTCACTCTTAACCCTTTAAGCCCTAAGAGTGACCAGGATCAAATTTCTCCTCGTAATATCAATGCTTTATAAAACAGAGTGGTCATGAGAATTGCGGACATGATCACAGAAGATGAATTTGCTTGATATTTTATCAACTTCTCCCCACTACTTCTGTAGGAATTGAATAAGGGCAACAAATGAGAGTTCAAATTTTGATCTTAGGGTTTAAAGGGTTAAACAAATATGAATCACGAAGGATCGTCAGGAGAAGAGAAAGTGACCGGGAAGCAAAAAATCAGGCGGGTAGAAACAAGCTATTCGCCAGGTATTGGGGAGGCTAAATTATCCCTGAGTAGGCTGAATTAAACCACGGGTAGGGCCTCACTGGATCTGTTACAGGGGGTGCCGACTGTCGTTGATAAACTTAAACTTAACCTGAAGACTGAGGGTTATACGATAACTGTCAATTGTTACACTTTCAACTTTCAAACAACCTTCATCATTTCCATAGCAAATCCACTGGTCCATGATGGATGAGACCCTCATTTGGCAATTTTCTTTCTCCTCCTGTATTTCTTCCTCCTTCACTTGTATGTCCTTTTCGATTTGAGCTTTCTCTTTCGTCCACAGCTCTGTTTCTTCTTTCGTCTTCTGTATAAGACCTGTCATATCCTGCAGCTCTTTGTAAAACACTTTCATCAGTTGCTCATCGGTGTTAGGGACAAGTTCTTCTATATCGAAGCTTCCTTCTTGTTTACTATACCAACTTAGTGGTAACTGATTTTTTAAAAGTTCTTTCAGCGTTCGTTCCTTGCCCTTTGCGCTTGAAATATTGTTTTCCTTCGTCTTCTTCCTCTTCTTAAGCTCCCTTAGATCATCAACCATTTTTTCGGGAGCCTTTGTTGTCAACGTGGTAACTTGGCTTTGTAAATCGGTAAAAAAAGAGCCGACTCTTTTAACATTGTCATATACAGTAGCATTATCTGTGCAGTCGATAATCAAAACTTCTGCTTTGCTGTAAACCTTTGCAGGGCGATCGTTATTTACTAGCGTCTCTGTCATTTCTTCTAAAGGAAGAACAGGACGAAGTGTTCGTTTTTTTACCTTCTCCAGCAACTCTGCGAGGTCATAAAGCTGCAGCTTCTCAAAAACGTCTTTTAACACCTTGACTGGGGTGTCGGGAAAGTATTCGCTAAGATTTCCCAACCTATCAGGGTGCATTTTTTTCGGATTAAGTCCGAATGATCGATGAAATCGCCGTAAAGCAATTGGGTCGATAAGCAGTCTGTATCCAAGTTCTGTAGTCACTGTTTTACTTAGATCTTTTAAGCACAGTTGAGGAATTGAATCTGGAAGAAAGAAAAAAGGGAAAGTGAATGAAACTCATTACTTAGACCCGGTTCAAACGTCGAACTTTACATGTGCCGAACCTAATTATTAGGTTCGGCACATGTCAAGTTCGACGTATGTTCAGTTAGGAACGGCACTTTTGTATTTTGCCGTTCTTTTCGACTGATCAGCTTGTCGAATAGAGCGGCAAAAGATCGACTTCGATTCATATGTGCCGAACTTAATTTATAAATTATGTTAACTTATTTTTTAACACAACCGCGCTTCTGATTGGCTACTAGTGGGTTTTTGCGCCGGTGCGGACAGAAATCAAAGAAGCGTAACGACTTTACCAGCATTCTCGTTGACGATTTTTAGACTGAAACTGAACAGCTTTAGACGGTCTTCTAAAAAGTTTATTTTCTTTATATCCATAAAGAAATCGTACTGAATTTTAAAATTTATGGCGTTACTTCATTTTGTCCAAATCTCAATATGATCACGATCTTCTTGCCATAACAGAACACAAATCACACTAAAACCAAAACATGCTTTTCAAGCTTGGTGAATTTTACTTTTTTTAGTTTATTCCCCTATTTTAAGCACTAAGGATGATGTTTGTTTTCGCTACGAATTCGGTTCGGCACATGTAAAGTTCGACGCTTGAACCGGGGCTTACTCACGCACTTAATAACTAGCAACATGACCGTGCAGTTGTTGCATAGCTAGTTATCCTATACGATAACGTTTTATCACATCAGGTGTATCTTACCGATGCTGGTTCCTTCCAATCGCGGTGCAGGAGGTGAAGGTTGAGCTAGTTGAACTCCATTGTCGGTTGTTGCTGTTTAGTATAAGTATAGGGAACAGTGTTGAAACATGCATGCTGACATTTGGGCTTAAAGGGTCAATGTACACAGCATACGAATTCAAACTGAGTCATATGGTTACTTTGCATTTGAATTTCAGAATTATGTTTTTCTAACTTTCTTACTTCCCTACTTGGAGGTTGAAGGTTACCCTGTTTACAAACCTTGCTGCTTTTCATGTGCATAACATGGCGTTTTCAAGCTTGACCATGACATTTTGCATTCGAAAACCAGGAATGTTTTTTAAGGAAACAAGGTCACCGCCAGCCTTGCTTCTATTCAGAAGCCAGGATACTGAGCACACAACTGTGACAGCATCATTGATTTCACGCTAGAAGCTAAGTTAGTTTCAAGGAATTACTTGATTCAGAAGCACTAAAAATTTTTTAATATTTTAAGTCGATCTGTAGAAATTTAAACTTGTTGACAAAGTATACTACTTGAAGACATTCACGACACATATCCCAAATGGGAATGCTAGCCAATATAATCATGAGTCCTTCAGGGGCACCCGACGATGGTTTCATGCTAAATACACGCATGGGAGCACTTTTTGTCCAGAGTACTTTAATATTTCTCGAAACGCATTCTAAGCGGAGCTATACAATTTGTATCATTTTGGTCATCCTAGGGGAACTTGAGTCTTTTCGCCAGAACTTACAAGGGCTTCAATATTATTAGCCTGCGAATACAGCCGTTTCTCCTAGCTCCTGGCCGCCAGTAACGTTTCGCCAGGAGAAACGTCTGCGACTCAGCGACAGAAATTCCATATTGATGACGTAAATCAATGTTTACATAATAAATCCGGTAGTCATGGGGTTCCAAATGTAAATTTGTTTGATATTATGTTTTTCATGATCGATTATTTTAAAGTTTTGTGATCTTTTTCGAACGAGCTCTAGCAAAAATCAGATGCTTTTTCTAAAGACGAGTATATTCTAGGAATATTGACTATTTTGTAATAGATTCATCACGTTTACATTTGCCCTTTGTGGTCATTCATAAACAATAGGTTAAAACAATTTAGTAAAATCCAACTAGTGGTCTATTATCAATGCTGCGTTCTGATTGGTTGAGCTACTACTAGGCTAAATGTTATAGCCTACTAGTAGCGAAAAGCGCTGGCTTTGAAAACCAAAACAATGGCGGCTGAATCGCGTTTTGCTAGCTAAAGTTGTTTTGTCTCCATATTTTTGGCCAACTAGTTGGATTTTACTAAAACAATTAGTCCTCTCGCCCTGATGGCCCCTGAGTCAATAGCCCATTCGGCCTTCGGCCTCGTGGGCTATTGACTCAGAGCCCATTCGGGCTCGAATAATAATTGTTCATTAGACTTCAGTTTGAATGCAACCTCTAACAATAACTTAAGTGAAATCTCACCACTAGCTTCCTCAGGTCCGCCAAGTTGAGAAGGAGCAGCATGTGATCTCGATATCCTACTGTCGCTTGTTTCTGTTGTGAAGCTTTGTGTATCGATATCCTTGGTTTGTGCTAAATCACTCTGAATGTAAGCGACTTTCTCCTGCCACTCCTCCATCTGCACAACAGGACCTTTACATGATAGAAATGAACCAAGTGAAAACGAAAACAAAATAATGAACATAACTCTGTCTCTCCTAAACAAAGGCTCCCCCAGGGATTCCATGAAAAAAAAACGATTATAATAAAAATAAAAATTGTAGACGCGCGCTTTCTTTTTCAGTCTCCCTGAAACCCAAAGAAGCTTCTGTATGTGGAAAGAGAGCGAAGTGACGTAAGGAAAACAGAGGATCCAAAATACTCATCTAATCATATAATAATTTTTACTTAGACAATTATAGGATAATATTTTAGGATTTTACTAAAACAATTATTCCTCTCGCCCTGATGGCCTCTGAGTCAATAGCCCATTCGGCGAACGCTATCGTCGTGGTGAGAAACATGAAGCGTCAACCTGTCGGTTTAGAGAGGCTCAGTGTTTTAAGTTTGGAAAACAAGGCCATTTAGCCAAGGCGTGTCGTAGTATGACCTCGGGGAAGACAAAGGAAAGAAGAAGAAAGAAGAGAAGAATGAACAGCGGTGGAAAAAGAAAAAAGAGAAAAAATAACAGCCAACACATTTAGTCGCGGAAATTTCCGACGAAGAAGATGTCTACGTTGAGACCATGTACCACATTGTCTAAACAAACTGATGCCTTATGAAGTGTCCTTATACCTTTGCAATGAACCGTACAAATTCGAGATCGACACTGGCGCGGCTAGAAGTCGTAAACTGTCTTATCCCACAAGATGAAAAATGGAACTCAACGACCCATAGGATATGTTTTCAGAACCCTACAGGAAGCTGAAAGGAACTACTCCACACTAGAAAAAGAGGCTTTGGCTATAATTTTTGGTATTTAAAAGTTCCATCAATTTCTGTATTGCCATTTGTTCACTATCAAGATGGATCATAAACCCTTGGAAGGGTTGTTAAGTGAAAAGAAAGGGATTCCTTCCATGGCAGCACCACGCACCCAGCGATGGGCACTTACCTTGTCAGCGTACTGGTACAAGATATCCTATAAGGCTGGTAAAGCCAATGGCAACGCAGATGGTTTAAGAAGATTACCCCTACCCGTGATGCCTGATTCTGTTCCTCTACCTGGCGAAACGATTCTTCCAATGGAACATTTGGAAGGCACCCCTGTACATAGTGGGCACATCAATGAGTGCACCAAAAGAGACCCAGTGCTCTCTCAGGTGCTTTGCTACACCTTGGAGGGTTGGCCCAAGACAGCAAACTCTGAAGAGTTAGCCCCTTACTACACTTAACGTACTGAGTTGAGTGTGGAAGATGGCTGTATTCTCTGGGAAACCAGAGTTATCGTACCCCCTCAAGGGAGGTCTAAAGTGCTCTCTGAGTTGCATGAGGCCCACCCGGGTGAATCTCGTGTGAAGGGCTGCGACAAGTGCCAAGCAAACCAGACAACCCCGGCTGAAGCACCCCTACACCCCTGGGAGTGGCCAGGACTCCCTTGGTCTAGAATCCATGTTGTTTACGCTGGTCGTTAGATAGGAGAGATGTTTCTTGTGGTCATTGATGCTTACTCCACATGTTTGAAAGTACACTGTATGAAGTCCACGACCTCAGGTGCTACAATTGAGAAGCTCAGAGAAATATTTGCTAAACACGGTTTACCTGTAACACGTGTCAGCGACAATGGCAGTAATTTCACCAGCTCAGAATTTGAAGAGTTTATGAAGAGGAATGGCATTAAACACATCAAGGTAGCACCATATCACCCTACCTCAAATGGTTTGGCAGAAAGAACTGTGCGAGTCGCTAACGAAGGCTTTGAGAAGATAGCAGAGGGAAAATTCAAACGAAGTTATCTCGATCCCCTCTCAGTTATCGAACAACCCCTCGGAGTACGACTGGAGTGCCACCCGCAGAGTCACTGATGAAGAGGAAGCTGCCTACCCAGTAGTGGGTTTTTGCGCCTGTGCGGAGAGAACTCAAAGAAGCGTAACGACTTTACCAGCATTCTCGTTAACGATTTTTAGACTGAAACTGAACAGCTTTAAACGGTCTTCTAAAAAGTTTATTTTCTTTATATCCATAGAGAAATCGTACTGAATTTTAAAATTTATGGCGTTACTTCATTTTGTCCAAATCTCAATATGATCACGATCTTCTTGACATAACAGAACACAAATCACACTAAAATCAAAACATGCTTTTCAAGCTTGGTGAATTTTACTTCTTTTAGTTTATTCCCCTATTTTAAGCAGTAAGGATGATACTTGTTTTCGCTACGAATTCGGTTCGACACATGTAAAGTTCGACGCTTGAACCGGGCCTTACTCACTCACTTAATAACTAACAACATGACCGTGCAGTTGTTACATGGCTAGTTATCCTATACGATAACGTTTTATCACATAAGGTGTATCTTACCGATGCTGGTTCCTTCCAATCGCGGTGCAGGAGGTGAAGGTTGAGCTAATTGAATTCCATTGTCGGTTGTTACTGTTTAGTATAAGTATAGGGAACAGTGTTGAAACGTGCATGCTGACATTTGGGCTTAAAGGGTCAATGTACACAGCATACGAATTCAAACTGAGTCATATGGTACCTTGCATTTGAATTTCAGAATTATGTTTTTCTAACTTTCTTACTTCCGTACTTGGAGGTTGAAGGTTACCCTATTTACAAACCTTGCTGCTTTTCATGTGCATAACATGGCGTTTTCAAGCTTGACCATGATATTTTGCATTTGAAAACCAGGAATGTTTTTTAAGGAAACAAGGTCACCGCCAGCCTCGCTTCTATTCAGAAGCCAGGAACCTGAGCACACAACTGTGACAGCATCATTGACTTCACGCTAGAAGCTAAGTTAGTTTCAAGGAATTACTTGATTCAGAAGCACTAAAAATTTAAAATATTTTAAGTCGATCCGTAGAAATTTAAACTTGTTGACAAAGTATACTACTTGAAGACATTCACGACACATATCCCAAATGGGAATGCTAGCCAATATAATCATGAGTCCTTCAGGGGCACCCGACGACGGTTTCATCCTAAATACATGCATGGGAGTACTTTTTGTCCAGATTACTTTAGTATTTCTCGAAACGCATTGGTCATCCTAGGGGAACTTGAGTCTTTTCGCCAGAAATTATAAGGGCTTCAATATTATTAGCCTGCGAATACAGCCGTTTCTCCTAGCTCCTGGTCGCCAGTAACGTTTCGCCAGGAGAAACGTCTGCGACTCAGCGACAGAAATTCCATATTGATGACGTAAATCAATGTTTACATAATAAATCCGGTAGTCATGGGGTTCCAAATGTAAATTTGTTTGATTTTATGTTTTTCATGGTCGATTATTATAAAGTTTTGTGATCTTTTTCGAACGAGCTCTAGCAAAACTCAGATGCTTTTTCTAAAGACGAGTATATCCTAGGAATATTGGCTATTTTGTAATAGATTCATCACGCTTACATTTGACCTTTGTGGTCATTCATAAACAATAGGTAAAACAATTTAGTAAAATCCAACTAGTGGTCTATTATCAATGCTGCGTTCTGATTGGTTGAGCTACTACTAGGCTAAATGTTATAGCCTACTAGTAGCGAAAAGCGCCGGCTTTGAAAACCAAAACAATGGCGGCTGAATCGCGTTTTGCTACTAAAACAATTATTCCTCTCGCCCTGATGGCCTCTGAGTCAATAGCCCATTCGGCCTTCGGCCTCGTGGGCTATTGACTCAGAGCCCATTCGGGCTGGAGGAATAATTGTTAATTAGACTTCAGTTTGAATACAACCTCTAACAATAACTTAAGTGAAATCTCACCGCTAGCTTCCTCAGGTCCGCCAAGTTCAGAAGGAGCAGCATGTGATCTCGATATTGCACTGTCGCTTGTTTCTGTTGTGAAGCTTTGTGTATCGATATCCTTGGTTTGTGCTAAATAACTCTGAATGTAAGCGACTTTCTCCTGCCACTCCTCCATCTGCACAACAGGACCTTTACATGATAGAAATAAACCAGGTGAAAACGAAAACAAAATAATGAACATAACTCTGTCTCTCCTAAACAAAGGCTCCCCCAGGGATTCCATGAAAAAAAAAACGATAATAATAAAAATAAAAATTGTAGGCGCGTGGGGAACGTTGGAAAGAGGGAAACGCGTCCCCACGCGCGCTTTCTTTTTCTCTCTTCTCAGTCTCCCTGAAACCCAAAGAAGCTTCTGTATGTGGAAAGAGAGCGAAGTGACGTAAGGAAAAGGGAGGATCCAAAATACCCATCTAATAATGTAATGATTTTTACTTAGACAATTATAGGATAATATTTTAGGATTTTACTAAAACAATTATTCCTTTCGCCCTGATGGGGGAAGCCCTTGAAAAGTCCTTGAATTCTATTTTTCCTTGAAAATTCCTTAAACTTCTGTGCAAGTCCTTGAGAAGTCCTTCAGTTTTCTTCAACTTTGAACGTAGTGGCCTGGAAAGAGTTTTTGATGCTTTTTGGTCGTGCAAGACAGGATATAAATCATAGCTCAGACAATTTAAATGTTATTTATATAAAGTGCTCTATGTTTTACTAATGCAGTAATTTACTATCAATTTAAGACCAGTAAACTGAAACATGTAGAGAAGTTGGTGAAGCAAACAGTTCAAGCCTTAAAGCCTTATTAGAATAGACTGGGAATGAGCATTTTTGTACAATCTGTGAAATTATACTCCTAGTAGGTGGTCCTTGAAAATCTAATGTGGTCCTTGAAAAGTCCTTGAAAAATGGTCGTAATTTTTAGCATGAACCCCGTTTTATTTTTGTAAGCCTGTTCAAGACTGGACTGTTAGATCTATAAGTGCAATGCTAGAGGGGAGGAATGTAATGATGTAGTTAGTTTTGTGCGTGACAGTCCGATGTGACTTTGACTATGTCACATGTTAATCACATGACTTGTAACTCGATGCCTTGTCTGTATTAAAATAGTGTGTGTCTGAACTAACTCATGGCCGGATATTACAATTAGTTATCCTATACGTCAACGTGTTACTCACCGCTGGTTTCTTCCAATCCCATTTCAGACGGTGCACTAAAAGATCGTATCATGACAACATCACTTATTTCTGTTGTGCCAACACTGTGTGTATCGACGTGTTCTAGATAACGCTGTATGTAACTGTATTTCTCCTGCTGCCACACCTCCTTCAGTTCTTTAGGGTTTACAGGACCAAAAAATATGAAACAATTTTCAGTGCAATGCAAATGAAAACGCAAGAGTGAAGAAAGAGTGAAAATTGAAACGAAATTAAAAAGTTGAAGTTTTAAAAAAAGAAAATATGATTGGAAAGGGAAATAGGAAAAAAAATGCTAATGAATAAATTAGCAGAAAGTTACTGTAAGAGAGGAGTCGAAAAACTGAGTTTGGTTAAAAACAATGCCAGAAAGACGTTCTTCCTTTTTCAGCTTTTTCAAACAATTTTTACAACAAAACTCAAAGGAAAAAAAGTTAGCAATTTCTTATCAAGAGCATCACATTAACATTGGAACACCTGCAGGAAGTACTGAATGGATACTGCCACTTCGAGACCGGGCTCTTCAAAACAGGGTTAAGATAACTTAGTGATGGCAAAAAGGTTGAAGTCAGATATGAAAGCTCATTTAGGGCGTGTTGACGGAGAAAGACTGGATATAAATATAAGGTCCACCGGAGAACGCACATCTTTTATCCATTTCTTTTTTGTATTATTATACATTTTAGTGAGCTTTAATTACTATCACATTCGGCCCTTCGTCTTCGTTATTTATGGAATCATCCTCACACTCAGATGTCTGATGTGTGTTGGAATAATTGGTAATAGCTAATTTCCTTGCTCTTAGCGAAGCTAAAATATGCCTCGGGCCGTTGTACGTCATCCATAAAATCGTTTTAGATAAGACATACATAAAAACGCTTTTGTGAAATCTTGGGGGAGCAAAATCGTTCTCAGCTTCTTAGCCTAACTGAAATATAGTCAAGATTCGCTATCAAGACCGAATCTCTAATTTCTTTAGCATGGGCTGCATGATCGCGAGCAACTTGCGAGTCTTCTTCTTCCTAGATATCTTTTTGACTATCTTACTTTCGCCTCTTTGTTCTTTCACTTTCTGATACCAAGATAATGGTCGATTGTTTTGTCAATAGCGATAACTTCAGCCCTTCTTCTTTTATCAGAAAGCCTAGGTGTGCATGTTGATGTTGGAACGAGAAATTCAAGGTACTCATTGGCATATGTGGGAGTCAACCGGCTGTCATTAATTTTTGATGAAGGCAAATATCAGCCTACCGTATGGGGCTATGAAATTTAAGTGCCAATTAGTCTAATTATAGGGGAACTTAGAAAATTTGATTAAATCTTGATATTTTGTAGGTGAACGATGCTGCATCTTCATGCCCCTCTTTTCATATAAATGAAGTTTCCCTAATTAGATGTTTCAACAACGGGTCTAGCTTTTTTCCTGAAAAGACCCTCACAACTCAGACTCGCATCCAGTCGTGTTTCCGAATGCGCTCGCGGTGCCATTCCATTTCTTTTTTGTATTATTATACATTTTAGTGAGCTTTAATTACTATCACATTCGGCCCTTCGTCTTCGTTATTTATGGAATCATCCTCACACTCAGATGTCTGATGTGTGTTGGAATCATTGGTAATGGCTAATTTCCTTGCTCTTAGCGAAGCTAAAATATTCCTCAGGCCGTTGTACGTCATACATGAAATCGTTTTAGATAAGACATACATAAAAACGCTTTTGTGTGAAATCTTTGGGGAGCAAAATCGTTCTCAGCTTAGCCTAACGGAAATATAGTCAAGATTCGCTATCAAGACTGAATCTCTAATTTCTTTAGCATGGGTTGCATGATCGCGAGTAACTTGCGAGTCTTCTTCTTCCTAGATATCTTTTTCTGCCGTTTGACTATCTTACTTTCGCCTCTTTGTTCTTTCACTTTCTGACTGTACCAAGATAATGGTCGATTGTTTTGTCAATAACGATAACTTCAGCCCTTCTTCTTTTATCAGAAAGCCTAGGTGTGCATGTTGATGTGGGAACGAGAAATTCAAGGTACTCATTGGCATATGTGGGAGCCAACCGGCTGTCATTAATTTTTGAGGAAGGCAAATATCAGCCTACCGTATGGGGCTATGAAATTTAAGTGCCAATTAGTCTAATTATACGGGAACTTAGAAAATTTGATTAAATCTTGATATTTTTTAGGTGAACGATGCTGCATCTTCATGCCCCTCTTTTCATGTAAATGAAGTTTCCCTAATTAGATGTTTCAACAACGGGTCTAGCTTTTTTCCTGAAAAGACCCTCACAACTCAGACTCGCATCCAGTCGTGTTTCCGAATGCGCTCGCGGTGCCACATTCCTTTGTAAGAATCAATAAGTGGCGACTGAATAAGTCTGCCCAACTCTGGTTGGACTAGAATACTCGCCAGGGTCACTCGACGACGGCATCATCCTTCCACCTATATGCGCCGGGCACGACAACCGCTGGTTGCAGACTTATGTCGATATCAAAAGCTCTTTATAAGTTTTAATTACCAATTTATCCAGAATTTAAGTGTACGTTTGTGATCGGTATATATAGACCGAATAGATAAATCCGCCTAAGTCTAGAGAATACTTTCGTAATACCAGAATGTCGTTAGACTCTGTTAAGCTAACTTTTCCAGTCTGTAAGAGAACACGAAAATCTTGGCAGTTTAGATGATCGCTCATGGGAGGGTTAACCAGCGGTACATAGCAAAAAAAATACCGAAGGGATAAAGTAAGTAGAATTATTTTGTTAAAAATCCGGTTCAAAATGTTAAGTGTAGAGCGAGAAGATGTTTTACCTTGATAAGGTTATCATTTCTCGGGGTTCTTACTTCAGTGCAGCTGCAAGTTGATAACTATAATGATTTAGTGCCCTCTCAAATTAACTTATTAACATTTTACAAACATTGAAACCGACAGAATAAAGATAAAATCACCTAGTTCTCTACTGATTAACTCCTCCATGGTTTTCTCGTATTCTTGTTGGTCGATGGTCACAGTCACTTCCACTTGTTCTCCACCAGCAAGTTCTTTCATTTCATCACTGACAAATAGGGTTTGTAGGGATTCTTTGAGTTTCCCTTCTGTGTATAACCTNTAGAATACTCGCCAGGGTCACTCGACGACGGCGTCATCCTTCCACCTATATGCGCCGGGCACTACAACCGCTGGTTGCAGACTTATGTGGATATAGCTCTTTATAAAGCTCTTTATAAGTTTTAATTACCAATTTATCCGTAATTTAAGTGTACGTTTGTGATCGGTATATATAGACCGAATAGATAAATCCGCCCAAGTCTAGAGAATGCTTTAGTAATACCAGAATGTCGTTAGACTCTGTTAAGCTAACTTTTCCAGTCTGTAAGAGAACACGAAAATCTTGGCAGTTTAGATGACCGCTCATGGGAGGGTTAACCAGGGTACATAGCAAAAAAAATACCGAAGGGATAAAGTAAGTAGAATTATTTTGTTAAAAATCCGGTTCAAAATGTTAAGTGTAGAGCGAGAAGATGTTTTACCTTGATAAGGTTATCATTTCTCGGGGTTCTTACTTCAGTGCAGCTGCAAGTTGATAACTATAATGATTTAGTGCCCTCTCAAATTAACTTATTAACATTTTACAAACATTGAAACCGACAGAATAAAGATAAAATCACCTAGTTCTCTACTGATTAACTCCTCCATAGTTTTCTCGTATTCTTGTTGGTCGATGGTCACAGTCACTTCCACTTGTTCTCCACCAGCAAGTTCTTTCATTTCATCACTGACAAATAGGGTTTGTAGGGATTCTTTGAGTTTCCCTTCTGTGTATAACCTCCACAAGGTGTTCAGAGATGAAAGGGATCCTGCCTGAACTTTGAGAATGACACTACCCTCAGCAATTTGTATTAGTTTAACGCCAGCGGGAAGGACGCAGGTATTAACAGCGGTTACCAACTGATCATATGTGCAGCCACGCCTCAGGAGCTGATAGGCGGATACTATTACCATACCTCCTGCAGCCACTTTGAACATAGTTTTTATGTTTACAACTGAGGATCAAGAAAAAATAGTGCGTAATTTTTTACGGAGTGGTAGAAAGCAGCAAATTTGGCACTAATTTAGAAGGGGTGCCACATGACTCCATTTTCGTGGGGGCTAGATACGTGATCGTGCATGAATAGATATATAAATAGAACGGTTCCCAGAGGAGGCTTCGCACGTCGACAACAAAGTAATGACAGTGCTATTGTTCTACATCAAACGACACATGTACAGGAAATGACACAAATAACGGATAAATAATTCGATATATGGCGTGGCACATTAAAGTAAAAAAGGGAATGTTCAACAGAAAAAAAGTAATGAACAAAAGCGGCGTGTTTTGGTTCGGATTCCTCTCCAAACCTTTTGGGCCCTTCATCAGTGGAGTTACTAAGTACGTTGAAACCGTTGCAAGGTTTGCATGCACCATGTATTATGATGAAGAATGCTTGCAATGATTAATTTTTGTTCAACATTACCATGTACAGGAAGAACAAACACAATCATAAGCTAACGAAACGAAGGAGGACACCTTATCTCAGGTTACGCGAAACGTAACCTTTCGAAATACGTTGACCTGAATGTCTTGTCCGTCAATGTGATGATTCCCGGCTACGTTTGTAACGCTGGGTCCAGCTATTTAAGCTAGCTATTGTTTTCTCACGAAAAAGTGATCCGAAACAGATACGATTTGTAGCTTAATCTGAAGCTACACTAACTGCTGAGAATTGTCCTGTTAGTTGTTCAATATTATTCTTTGGGAGCAGCCTGACAGTCCATTTTGTTTTTCTTGAGATAAGTGGGTCTTTGGACTGGAGCGCGCGATGTCATGAATTACTTGTGTGTTAGCTTCACAGTCGAGCAACTGTTCAATTGAACAGTTCTTCTACCAGGCAGCACTCATGGTAATACAAGTTGTAAAGAAATACTGCGGCATTTCTAGTTAAGTTGCTATTATGGTTAACCTGCGATCAGGCGTTTTTTTTTCCTCGTCTCCCAAACAAAAAGGGAAGAAGGACACCTGATCGCAGGTTATATTATGGTCTGATCGCTTTCGCACGCAGTGCCGGCTTGAGCTGGCGAAATCCACTCCTCGTTCAAGACCAAAATCTAATGATCCTACCAGCATTTTTTTCTGCGCTGACCATCGGAAAATTCCGACCAAACCTGCGTGGCCCTGCAGGGCTTTCGCGAAATTAAAGACCCGCAAATTTAAATGCTCGAGAAAATTCAATACCTATGTACAAAACTCTAAACACAGAAAAGGTTATGAACATGTAATAGCAACAACTTATACATCACAGGATATGTGCGGAGAAATACATAAAGGGACAGATGTACTCACGTAGTTTAGCCAGTGTTTAACAAAACCGCGTTATTATCCATTTAATCTAAACACCATTTATTGTGAACGGGTTTATGAAGGCATATAGAGTAGACTAGAAAAGTATTTATCTTCCTAAAATAACCCACTAAGGAAGAGATCTGGGGGTCCAAAGTCTTGCAACACCACGGCTAAGTTAGAATTCGTTTAAATAACCGGCCCAAATTGTTTACTGGTTTTACTGCTACGTTTCATTTTGTATCTTAAAATGTGGTGAGCAGAAATAACGTTAATTTGCGAAGATTTCATCTGTAATTTTTTATAAGTTTAGACTTTTTGAAAACTAAAATGAAGTCGAGAACGCAAAATAGCGAAATCTGATGCCTTTCTTTCCTATTTGCTGTTGAAATTGCGAAAATAAACCTTCGCGAAATACTGCCTCACCAAAATCGCGAAAATAAGTACTCATCGGGGAAGGGGGGGGGGGGATGAGGGGTGAAGTTAAGCAAACAGATCATGGTGCCTTGTCTAAACTTGATGTCCAGGCAGCCAAGCACGATCAAAAACTCAAAGCTGCAAAGGCAATCATAGCAGCAGAGGATTTCAAGCTGAAAGAGCTCAAGGAACAACCAGCTAAAACTGCACATGTATTCCCTGGCACAATTTGTGAAGAATGCCTGCAAGGTCAAGTTTCGTTGCAAGCAAAGGAATCTGTATAGTGTTACCAATGGCTTGTCACCCTGGATTTACAATTGCACTCGATAACATTGATTTGGACATCAATGCAACGAACATGACCTTGTCAAAAACCTGAGAAACAACATTCAATTATTCTTTCGCTTTTTTCAAGAAGAAGGCAAGTGTAATGAGAATAGAATAAATTGAGACGTTAAAAAAGTATATGTTTTCGTCGAAAAAAACGGACAAAATATTAATAGTAAAATGTGCACTTTTTTCAGTTTCGTTTGTTCTGTTTATTTACCGCCGTGTATGTCGAAGACGCATGTCTCAGAATCAAACAAAGCCCGCATTAATTGCTTTATCATTTTCCGTGACCAGCTTTCTTAGTTCAGTAAAAAAGGCAAAATTATTCTTGCGGTGACTTTAATGCACGTACTGGAAACTTGGATGACTTTGCAGAAGATGTCTCTTGAGTTTCTAATTCTAGATTAGGAGTATCTGAACGCGAACATGTTTTACAAAAAGCAACAGGGATCATACAGTTAACAAGTTTGGCTTACAATTAATAGAGCTTTGCCATGGTTTTAAATTAAAAATTCTTAACGTGAGAACTAAAGGGGAAAGACTAGGCGACTTAACTGCTTCACCCCCAATGGAGTAAGTTCAATTTACTACGCTGTAGTAAGTGAGGAATTACTAAATGAAATAATGGGTTTTGTCGTCTCCGCTCTAACGGACTGGTCATGCCATTGTCTAATATCTTTTGTATTGAGGGGTGTGTTTGAAACCAGAAAAGTCTCCTTTTCAGTTACACACTCTACCTGTGTCTTTCAAATGGGGCAATATATTCAAAACAAAATTTTTGGATGACTTATCATCACAACAGGTGGTAGACTGCCTTAACAAATTTTTTAATACATGTCTGAAAGACGACTCCTGTGATGTCGATGACGCGGTTAACGATCTTTCGGATGTTGTTTTCGGTGTTGCAGAAGCCACGTTACCTGTTTACAGGTTTACCTGTATTGAAAACTCCAAACATTCCCAGGAAAAGAAAAATAAGTGTTTTGATAAATCTTGTTTCGAACTTAATAGAGAAGTACTGCGCTTTGGAAAACTAATTCGAAATTTCCCTCTGATCCCATTTTACGAGGTACATTTCTTGTAATAAGGAAAGCTTTAAGGAAATTAGTAAAAACGAAGAAAAGATATTTTAAAGAATTCTTACTTCAAAAAATTGCTTCTTTTGAGTCTTACCATTCCATGGCGGGACTTCTGGGAAATGGTAAACGAATGAAGTAAAAAATCAGCCAACCAAATATCAGACAAAGTTGATGCAGACGACTGGTTCACCTATTTTAGACTACACTCTCTACACCCCATAACTCCTCAAAGAGTGGGTTTGAGAAGTTGGTTTGACTTCAACGTATCCAATATTGCCGAATTCGCAAAATTAAATGAACCAATCCTAGACGAAACAATCACGCTTGAAGAGATACGTAAAGCATCGACCAAGTTAAAAACTGGCAAGGCAGCCGGAAGTGATGGCATATCTAATGAGATGATCAAATCAAGCGTGTCCATCATTGGGCCTGTATTGAAAATTCGTTTTAATAAAGTTTTTAATTCCGGCATATTTCCCTAGTTGTGGTCGGTGGGTCATATTTCACCCGTATTTAAAGCGGGTGATATAGGCGACCCTAATAACTATCGCGGAATTAATGTATGTAGTCGTTTACATAAATTCTTTACCCTAATTATTAATGACCGTCTTACAAAATATCTTGACGAACACAATATAGTACATAACAGCCAAATTGTTTTCTGAAAAGGCTATAGGACGTCTGACCACGTTTTTGTTCTGAAGACTCTAACTGATCTTAATACGAAAAATGATAAAAAGGTATACGCCTGCTTTGTCGACTTTCAAAGGCCTATGACACAATTTGGAGAAACGGCCTTTTCCATAAGCTAATGAAATATGCATTTTCTCAAAAGATTATATTTCCACTGAAAAGCATGTATGACAGAGTTGTTTCATCGGTAAAAGTAAAACTACAAGCGGGTTAACGGCGACGTTTACACCTTTAGTATGGGTACGACAGGGTTGTAACCTGAGCCCAACATTATTTAACATTTTTGTAAGTGATATTGTTGATCTATTTTACTCCCCTTGTGATCCCTGATCCATCCATCATGGAAGAATGCAAAATCAATTTTTACTATATGCAGATGATCTTATCCCGCTTTCCGAATCAGAAAATGGTTTGCAGAGATGGCTTGATAAGTTAAGTTATTACGTTAAGAAATGGCAAATGAGGATAAATATAAAAAAGACAGAAGCTATTATTTTTATCACAAGTGGTACTGAATATTTAGAGGTGAATTCACGCTAGGTAATCAGCCAATCCAAGTAACTGATAGTTACGTCTACCTTGGAATAACTTTCACGCCTTCTGGTTCTTTTTTACTGGCCCAGAAAAAGTAGTTATGATAAAGCCTCAAGGTCTCCTTATAGTTTCCTGTCAAAGAAAAATATTTACAATGGTGCTTCTGTTTCAGCAGTTTTTAAACTTTTTGATTCTCTTGTGAGCCCAGTCCTTTCGTACAACTGTGAAATTTAGGGTTGTTTTTAAAATCAGTCGGGAATAACTCTGACAGATTTGTCTCGAGAATTTTTGATCAACGAATAACACCCGAGAATATGCATAACAAGGTATACAAAATGGCCTTAGGGGTTCACTCTAAAGCAAGTAACCTTGCGGTGAAGGAAGAACTCGGACGTTTTCCTCTTCATCTTATTATTTACACTAGAATTTTTAAGTACTTCTTAAGGTTACTTACTCAACAAAAAAGCTAAATTTTAAGTAGCGCCCAAGAGATAAACATCCATTTAAATAATGTAGGTAAGCATTCACCATTTACTGCTGTAAAGCACCCAGTACACTTTACTAAATTGACTGATTATACTCCAAATCTGCCACATCTTGACTACAGGAGAATTCCTCACGTGGTTAGAGTGTTTAAAAGAAATTTGTTAAAATAATACCAGGAAAATTGGTCGAAAAATTTGATAAAGGATAAATTTGACTCCTCAGCTGGAAATAAACTAAGTCTGTATAGTGAATTGAAAAACGAAAACAAGTCAGATTTGAAACTTATCATGATTTAATAAAGAACATAGTAAGACAAGAGTGGCAGCAACCAAAATGCGAATTTCGTACCACTTGCTACCCATTACAAGAAGCTACCCAGAGTTGAGAGACTTTGTCCCCTTTGTAATAGATCCGAAATTGGTGATGAATTCCACTATTTGTTGAAATGAACTCACTCATGACTTTCTAATATAAGGGGTACCTTCTTGGGGAGCCTATAATGGATAAACAGTAATTTTACGAATATGTCTTGCAAGGCACTATTTTTATTTATAAAATAACTCAGATAGTATGCGCGCTCTGATGGGCCGAGAGGCGTGTTTGCATGAGAGTATGTAAACATGGTTGTGACGTCAAGCGCTAATCACGAAAGCACGAATTGGAAAAAAGGTTTTGAGTTGAAAAATTCGTCGACAAGTTTACTTTATTTACCCATTTTCTCGTCGGCTAAAACTTGGAAAATCTTTGAAAACATGCTGTGTTAATTTTTTTTCGCTTGAGCTGACATTTTAAGCAAGAAAAACCCGTATTTTGGAAAGCATTTCTTTTTGCAAAACAAGGACTGAATTACGCGTACAAGCTTCGTGTACAATACTTCGCGACTGGTAAGAATTTCTCTTTTAATCAGCGCTCTAAACAAGATAGTTTTGCTTTTTTCCTCGGGAAAGTTATTTCCTAAAAGCAATAGAAAACTTTTTTTCCTGTGTTTGCATATCCTGATATAAACACTCAACGGGTTGCGAGAATTCTCGACCGTTATGCAAACCCTCGACTTCGTCTCGAGTTTGCACAAGTGTCTCGAATTCTCCCAACCCCTCTCGCGTTTATATCAGGCCATGCAAACACGGTTAAATATCATGTCTATGTGCGATGAAAATAACGGACAGAAGGTCGCCGGTCCTCATGACCGGCCAAATATTTTTTAGCCCGGACAAACCGCGATTTTGGCCGGTCAAATAATGAATACTATCATTTTTTTTTGCCTAATGGAATATGGAATTACGCTGGCAATAGATCGTTGTAGTGCATTGACGTTCAGCTTTTTGGCGGCAAGTTGGTGAAAAATTCATTCACACGTTCTTGAGTTCCTTTCCGCGGTTTTTGCCCGTTTTCAAGTCCGTTATACCTTGAGTATCATCGTATGGCGGTGACTGAAATCCCCAAGGTTCGTCCCATATCTGCATATCGGTAAAACTTGATCTTTTTCGTTGCCCGGCACGTAATCGAAAGTCTCCTCAACAAAGAATCCTTTAGTTTTCTAACGGATAACAGATTATTGTTACTGTATTTTTTCCCAAAGACGGTCTCACTATTGGTTCTAGCACAAGCAGGAAGCACAGTACCACCTGCTGCATCTTGCGTCACTTCACAACTCAGTTTGTTGTTGTTTCGCTTTGTTGCGTTTCGTTACGACATGACGACATGAAATTTATTGCGGCGTTCTTTTTTCTTGAAAGCCTTTAGTGCAAAGCAGCAAAAAAAAAACTAAAGAAAAAAGAAGTCATTACAGTGTTATAGAGCAAAACGCATTGAGCGACAACTTATGGAAAATATTACAAAATGTTCGTATCCAAAAATGACCGGCCAGACGAGAGTTTGGCCAGTCAAGTCCACGATCAGGCCGGACATTGTCCGTTGACCGGCCGTTATTTTGAGCCCTGAAACATCATAAATCTTAGTGCCTCTTATATTGAAAAGATTCTAAATTGTTATAACCCGAATTCTACTTTAACTTGCTTAACATACGAGTAACGTAGAAGCCGTACATAGCCAAGTAATTTTCTATGTTAATGTTCAATATATAGTTGTTGTTCCTGTCTCTCCTACTTAACTTTTATTTTACTTCGTTTCATTTGTTGTTTTATTGATTGTTTTGGTACCGAAATCTTGTATTCAATCTTTCCCATAAAGCTCATAGCTATAGCCCGTTATGTCAACTTACCTCCAAGTAAATTGCTGCTAGCCGACGACGCAATCTCTCTCTCTCTCTAGATTCATTTGAAAGCAAGGTAGGGGAGACAAAGTAAAACCTACAACAATGGAGAAAGACTGAGAGACCGTAACGAAAGACCCTCTAGAGTGTTCTAGAACGGCTGAGTGAAGAGTACCTTTTCGCCATTCAAATTCATCCTCTTTGTTTCTTCTTTCCTGAAGGTCCACCACTTCCTGAAGTAGTTCTCTTTGCTCCTTCTGGGTCAAAATCCGTTTTAAGACCTCGAGACGGTCAATCCCTAGGGATTCATTGTTTTCGAGCTCTTTAAACAGTGATCTAACATCTCCCATGCTACTACGTTTTTCTTCCGGTATCCAATCATTGCAAATGGCTACGAGTTCTTCGAGACAATCGAGCTCGTCAAGTACATGAATAATCTTTTCCAACAAGCTCTTATATTCCTTTCTTTTGGCCTCAAAAGCTTTGACATTTCCAAAAAGGGACCATTCTTTCACGCCTTTCAATACATCTTTCAAGACTTCCAATTTGTCAGGACCAAGAAAACTATTCTGCTCCAGTTCCTCAAACAACGGGAAGACATTTTGCATATTTTCGTCGCTTCGATGCGCCACCTTTCCTCTGCACATAACCAATAACTTCCTGCCCGCATTCAGTTCGTCTATTCTCTGACTTATCTCGAAGAGTAAACTGTTGTATTCGACTGCAGACATTATGGGAAAATTACTGATTGCTTTACATAACGTTGTTGAACTAAGGCAAACAAAGCGATGTAGTTTAATTCACTTCGCTGGTCACGCAATGTTTGACGCTTTGCATAATTATCAGTCTCGTTCTTAGAGTCCGCGTTGCTTTGTCCAGCGGAACGGGAGACGACGGGGACGCACTTCAGCTCAATCAAATCCGTCTGCGGAAAGAAACATTTACATGCAAAGGAGTCCTCGATGAAGACTGTCCGGTCTATGTGATTGTAAGGTTTGTAAATTATATAAAGCAAGCTGATGCGAAGCATTTTTCGTGCACTTTGCTCTGACTACTGGTGAAGAAATGTCAGCGACATCTCCATTTCAAAGTGGCTAGATATCCCAATGTTTGGCAAAGAATTGGGAAACGTGGACTTGAAATAGAGAAGAGTGAGTTGGTTTGTTATTTTCTTTTTCATTTTGTTAACTTCTTCTTGTAATGGAAATGATTAACCATAGCAAAATTTGGCATTGTTTAGAAATATTCGCTTTCAGTTATTTAGTTTTTAAAAGAGAAGTATTATTACAAACATACTGTGGAGTTGATAATTTTTTAAGTTAATTAGTATTTTCAGTCCAATGAAAGTTCAGTTATCTTCTGAAGCAATACAAGCTGCAGTGAAATTTTTCTAGAAGTCTGCTCCTGATAAAGTATTGCCTGTGTGGTTCTACAGTTTTGCATGCTTTACAGAGTCACTTTATGGAGATTCTGGCGTCTTTTTGGGATTGGACCGTAGCATCAGAGGATTCTTCTTGACTTTGCAATGGTTCTTGTTATTCGGTTGTACTATTGCCATAATCCACCTGGGTATTCACTGAAGAGTTGACAGGGAGCCATTTCTTCGACACGTCATAATGAAAATAAACTTTTCCATTAACAACTAACTTATCTCCTACGACGGTAGCTTTGTGGCAAGGTGTTTCTTGTTTTACCTTCTTCAGCGCCGTGATAAGGACGTTTTTTCTGATTTCTTGTATGTGCCTCGGTAGGTCTTCACCCATTGAAATACGCGAGTTTTTCAGCCTGTAACGAGCCTTCCAGACGCGATCTCTGTCAGCACGACACGTGAAGCGAGCAATGAGAGGTCGGGCTCTGTTTCTGTTTGGCTTGCCAAGACGGTGTGCCCAGCAAAGCTTCATATTCGAGACTTCGTCCTGTGGCAGGTTTAAATTTCGGGTTAAGACGTCACGTACCAGCGAGAAACAATCCTCGTCTTTGGACTCATTGACTCTTTTGTGAAATCTTTTGTGTTGTTCACTGTCTTATTGACTTCACGGAGTTGTTTCTTTAGGTTCAACTTGAGCTGCGTCAAGTCTAGCCTCCAGATTAAGAATTCGTTCTTCACGGATTTTAGTGTTGTCTTCGATAGCTGTAAGTCTTAATAAGAAACTTTGACATTCTGTTAGCGTCATTTTGATGTAGGCGCCATCTTGGGCTGCTTCGATGGATTCCGTATCGGTACCAGAGCTGCTTATCCTCGGTCGTTTTTTATCTAAATCTTTGTTTCCCATGTTCGTAACTGTTAGTATGGTGGAAAACGTACAAAAACGGTAATATTCACTGTGTTGTGTTAACTTNCAGAGGATTCTTCTTGACTTTGCAATGGTTCTTGTTATTCGGTTGTACTATTGCCATAATCCACCTGGGTATTCACTGAAGAGTTGACAGGGAGCCATTTCTTCGACACGTCATAATGAAAATAAACTTTTCCATTAACAACTAACTTATCTCCTACGACGGTAGCTTTGTGGCAAGGTGTTTCTTGTTTTACCTTCTTCAGCGCCGTGATAAGGACGTTTTTTCTGATTTCTTGTATGTGCCTCGGTAGGTCTTCACCCATTGAAATACGCGAGTTTTTCAGCCTGTAACGAGCCTTCCAGACGCGATCTCTGTCAGCACGACACGTGAAGCGAGCAATGAGAGGTCGGGCTCTGTTTCTGTTTGGCTTGCCAAGACGGTGTGCCCAGCAAAGCTTCATATTCGAGACTTCGTCCTGTGGCAGGTTTAAATTTCGGGTTAAGACGTCACGTACCAGCGAGAAACAATCCTCGTCTTTGGACTCATTGACTCTTTTGTGAAATCTTTTGTGTTGTTCACTGTCTTATTGACTTCACGGAGTTGTTTCTTTAGGTTCAACTTGAGCTGCGTCAAGTCTAGCCTCCAGATTAAGAATTCGTTCTTCACGGATTTTAGTGTTGTCTTCGATAGCTGTAAGTCTTAATAAGAAACTTTGACATTCTGTTAGCGTCATTTTGATGTAGGCGCCATCTTGGGCTGCTTCGATGGATTCCGTATCGGTACCAGAGCTGCTTATCCTCGGTCGTTTTTTATCTAAATCTTTGTTTCCCATGTTCGTAACTGTTAGTATGGTGGAAAACGTACAAAAACGGTAATATTCACTGTGTTGTGTTAACTTTTCAAAGCCGGGTTTGCGGAGCTTTCAAATGTACGTCTTTCTCCAACGGCTCACTACTTTTTAGAGAGGCTTTTGTTACATGTAGTTAGTTGACTACCCTTTTTTCCTTTTTATTGTATATATTTTACTTAGTTAATCTTAGCAAGTCGAATGTATCTTATTTTTTAGAAATTAATTTCTACAACTGTAACAGTTATATATTTTCTTTAATAACTCAAATGTTTTATTATTTGTAGAATTACGATTATTGTAAAGCGCCATTGAGCTCACGGAAATGGCGCTATATAAATTCTTGTATTATTGTATTATTATTATAAAATTGGGTATAAAGTATTACGCTTTTTTAGAATTTTGGTATAGAGAATATTAGCTCTAAGAGGTCAATATCGTCCAATGCGAAATTAAATCTCGTTTAAAATCTGGACAGCGAAATTCGAACCGTATTTCAACTGGAGCTTTCCAGACTTTCCCTTGACTGCCTTTGTGTGCCATGCCCTGAGTAAAATACAAGTTCTACTTGTAGTTTCCGGCAGCCATCTGCAGTCTGCTGTGAAGAGGGTTCGACCAACACACTTATCATGGAAGACACCAATAATGGTAGATTGAAGATGATAACAAATACCCTTGCTTTATCTCAAAACGTTCTTTGAAAATCTGGGGAAGCTGTTAAGTGTATTCAAATGGACCGAAACAGATGGTGGTGGTGTTCTTGATGACACCAGCCCTAACTCAAGCGTATTTACACCCAAACTTCTTCATGAGCAAGTAGTGCATGTTCATCAGATGACTTAAAGGGATCCACTGCTCAAAAATGGAACTCTCTCTTCGACAAGGCTTACCCTGAATACGTGAGCCACCTCAACGCTCGTAGCCCCTAACTCTCAAGCAGGGAAGACAGCAACGCCAACTATGCTGGATTTCAGCTTGGGTTTTGTAATGTGTAAAAGGGAACTTAGTAGATTTCAAATGTTTCAACTATTTTACGAATCCTAATGCCACCTACTAGCTAACTGCAGTTATCTAAATATAAAAGGCGTCACCATCAAGTTTTCCGAATTAGCAATGCTTCCAAACCTAGAAGGGTTGCTTAACACCAAAGCACTAAAACTGGCAGATCTTTGGCAGTTGGCATCAATCATTTATGGTGGGAGTGTACGACAGAAAACAAATTGGAATTTTTCGGTAAAAGACAATCCTGAAACACCGCCATTAAAAACGTTTAACCCTATTAAAAACGTTCAACCCTATTGCAAGATTAAAGTAAAGTAAAGTGCGAACCTCCATGTGTGCCACCTCCGACGTCAGTGACTACCTCCCATAACCTCAAGCAGGTTCTTATATGTGGGTTACAGGTAAATTTAAGTTAACATTTTAACGATGGAGTTTGGCTTCGAGATGGCCAATCAATGTTACACTGAAGAAGACACTGCACCAAACTGTAATTACAAATACATGTAGAAGTATTACTGTAATTCCTATGACGCAAAAAAGGTTTTATAGAACACATTGTAATTGTCTTCAGCTTCCGGGACCTTGCATATGTATTTTTGAGTCGATCGAATTAAAGAACCAAACGCAAGTTTCTTTATTTGGTAGTCAACAACTATAACTCCTTCATAGAAATTAAAAACCTAATTAAGAACCTACTTAACCTAATTTGCCAATAACTACCCTTAAAATACAAGAACCTTTCTTGCCAGACCTCAAAAAATGTAGGTCCATACTAGCAAGTGATTACTGTTTTAGAATCAGAAATGCGGGCCTACTGAGCAGGTAGCTTTTTAAAAGCCACGCTTCTTCCTTGTTTGCTGTTAAACAGAACATTTAAAAGTGATTTTCCTTGCTAATTTCAACACTGCTCCTCAAGATATTTAAAATATCAAATAGTAAACATGATGCACCACTGGCCTCTCCTCACGCCACATTGCCTAGTTTCAAATCGAGAGGGGCTGGGTACGAGTCGGTTTATTGTATGGGATAAACGACACGAGACTCATATAGTCGGAAAGAGCATATTGAAATTAGCACCATCCTTAAGTTTGGTGTTTATCGGGCCTATATTGAACGAGACACAGCCGTTCAAAAACTCCAAAATATACTGAGAAATGTATAGACGTCCGGACGATGTGTCCGGCAATCCATGCATACGTCTCTCTGTATCTCTTGTTCAATATTTGGCCCGATCGACACCAGACTTCAAATTTTTCATGACATCAATGTGCTCTTCCTGACTATGTGGGTCTCGTGTTGTTTATCCATAATAAACCGACTCGTACCCAGCCTTTCTCGATGTGAAACCAGGCAACGCCAAATATTGCAGTTATGGCGTGGAATGAAAAGGAATATCCTGGGGTGCTTCAATCGTGTTTATAGTTCCGTTTTCTGAAGTCTTGGAAGGCAGGACAAATTTTCAAGTAAGTCGCAAACAGAACCAGAAACTTGAAAATTCCCTTGATCAAGCTGTTGGGAAGCCTTCTTGATAGGTAAAGTCCTTTCAACTTCCCGGAACACTGCAATAAGATCTAATGTCTGCCAACGTTTTTTCAGTGCTCAAAGATGGTGGGAAGAGCTAATTTTCCTCTCTCATTGATGCGCACATGAAGAGTTTCCTGGGGAAGTTCTTCTGTGTTCAAATGTAGCCAGTACCCAATATCGGTTAGTTAGTAGCTTCGTGCTTGGAATGAGAGCCAATTTTTCGGTCAAATACCTTCGAGTCGTCCTTAAAAACTCTTTAATTTCATGGCTGTAGACAACTAAACTGTTTGTTAAAAGCACAACAAAAAGAGTAGATTCGTTATCTGCAAAGCAAAAACAAAATCATTAATCTCAACCTTTTTTATGTTATGTGTCTGAGTGACTAAAAAGTAAATAAACAATAAACAATAAAACGTGCAACTTGCATCTTGTTTTGCAACATTGCTGCAAAACTAGTTGAAAAGTAATGTTTCGAGTTTTTCCAACCCATTTAAACCTGCCTTGTTGCACGATTACAGGCCGATAAGGCTGATCTTTGCTTTTGGGTACTAAAATCACCCCGCGCTGGGAAAAATTAATATAGCCACACACGACGCAATCCTCGACCAATCAGACTCTAATCACCAATCCCCAGTTTTCAAAAATTGGATAACGCTTTCCACTGGATAAATCTCTATCCAGCCAGTGGATTACCCAATTGGTTTTCCTTAGACTTTCAGGTGCATCCGGTGGACACAGCGTTGTCTAAGGTTTGAACAACCGAAGCCTAAGTAATTATGCTAAAAATGAATACAGGCCGTGTTGGGGATGGGGGAGGGGAAGCAAACAATTGAAAAAGAAACTCTTCTGCATGCAGTTTCTACAACGATCTGCGATCTGACAAAACTGCGTTTACTAAGAAGAACACTCAGACTGAACCAGAAGACAAAGTATCGCGAAGAACAAGGCAACATTATGATGTAGTTTTTGTTCTTTCATCTTATCTTTATAAACTTACCTTCAACTTTCGCTTGGCAAATCCATTTGTCCATGACGCTCGAAACAGCCATTTCGAACTTCTTTTTCTCTCCCTCTAATTCTCCTTGTAGTTCGTCTTCCAATTCTGTTTTATCTTCTCCTCGATTTTCTCTATGTTTAGATTTAGTTGCTCTCTATATTCTATCACCCTTTGTAGTTTCAACTTCATTCCCGGTTCCTCTTTGAAGAACGGCATTAACAGTTGCTTGTTTGTATTAATAGCGTCCGGTATTTTTGCTCTTCTGGAAGAGCCGTACAAACTCCTAGGGAGTTTTTTTTTTCTAGAACCTCCTTTGTCGTCGCTTCCGTTTTCTTTGCGTTCCGGTAATTTGCTTCTTCCGTTTCCTTTCTAGACCGGAAACTGTTCAGATCTTTATCCAGTTGCCCTGCAACATTCACTGTTACTTCCGTTATCTGGCNATTTTCTCTATGTTTAGATTTAGTTGCTCTCTATATTCTATCACCCTTTGTAGTTTCAACTTCATTCCCGGTTCCTCTTTGAAGAACGGCATTAACAGTTGCTTGTTTGTATTAATAGCGTCCGGTATTTTTGCTCTTCTGGAAGAGCCGTACAAACTCCTAGGGAGTTTTTTTTTTCTAGAACCTCCTTTGTCGTCGCTTCCGTTTTCTTTGCGTTCCGGTAATTTGCTTCTTCCGTTTCCTTTCTAGACCGGAAACTGTTCAGATCTTTATCCAGTTGCCCTGCAACATTCACTGTTACTTCCGTTATCTGGCTCTTTGAATGTAGCCCTTCGAAAAAAGATCCGATGTTTTCAAAACATGCGTCTCCAGCATCTGACTTATCAGTGTACGCGATTATTAAAACCTCTGCCTTGCTGTAAAACTTTGTGGGTCGTTCACTGGCGTTTAGGAACTTCCTCATTTCTTTCAAGGGAACAGAAGGACGAAGTGTGCGTGGTTTCACTTTCTCTAGGAACTCTACGAGATCATGTAACTGCAGTTCCTCAAAAACGTCTCTTAACAGCTTCATTGTGGTGTCTGGAAACAATTCACATATTCTTTGCAGCCTATTGGGTTTCAGTTTCTCAGGGTCGAGTCCAAATGCCTTGCAAAATTGCTGCAGAACAGTTAGGTCATTTTGGAGTCTCCGTGCCAATTCTTCCGTCACTGCGCTATCTAAATCTTTTAAGCAAAGATTTCAATTGGAATCTACAAAGAAGAGAAAAATAAGAAATGCGACTAGTTAATTTCCCCCAGCTGAAAAAATAGTTTAGCGAAATGTTAAAATCAGTAATCACCTCGTTGATTCATTGAAATTTCAAATGAGAACTTAAACTTGAATACGATATGAAATCTCATTCTTTTTTAGGGTGCAAGGGTAGTGACGCTGTGGTGAGAGCACCCCCCTTGAGCTCCCACCAATTTGACCAGGGTTCAAATCCCGGTGTCGACACCGTATAATTTGGGTTGAGTTTGTTGTTGGTTCACTACCTTGCTCCGAGAGGTTTTTCTCCCCGTGCTCCGGTTTTCCCTTCTCCTAAAAAACCACTGACAGTTCTTAGGTACTCGTTTAAACGTGTCCGTGCTTTCCAGGACGATTTGAAATTTAGAAATGTTGCTTCGTGGGTAAAGAAATTACAATTTCAGACAAAAGTGCTAACTCTCGGAGTGCTATCTCTTCGTCAGAGCGAATCGATTCAATCTGACCTGTATCAGCTAGCGCTCCTAAGGTCAGCGTCTTGAACCTTTCCTAATATCATCAACTCAGTACATTAAACCAAGAGAGAATAATGGATCAGAGAGGCCGGGAAACGTCCAGTCTAGCTCTTGTTATATGCGAATTTTACCAAAGTTATTTTTAGACCTATTAAGCGCTTGAAACTTATCGGAAGATAAATTCCGGGGTCCAGAAAATTTAATTCAGTGCCTTCGATTCAAGATAAAATTAAATTCAACAGCTACCATAACAATATCAGTCTGCTTAAGGCAGTCGCGCTTGGAATTGATGACGTTTCAATTAATCGATTAACCTAACCTATGGTCTTATCTCTTGGGGAAACGCCTGTAAAACGTATATCGACAAATACTTATCCTTCAAATCGTGCACTACGCTTTATATATTCTGCAAACAGACATCATGCTATTCCTTTATTCAAAATGCTAAATTAATGCCACTGAATTTCTTGTATTATGAATCCGTCTTAAACTTAATGCACGACATAGACGAAAGAAATGCAGCGATAAATATTTTGAACTTGTTTTCAAGGACATCAAATTCACATCACTACTCTACACGTTCATCAACTTCAGAACACTTCTATATCAAAAAATCTTGACTTAAATATACAAAAGAATGCGTTCTCTTGTGTTGGCGCAACGATATGGAATGATATGCCAAATAGCTTTAAAAACATTATATCAAAGAAGACCCTCAGAAAAAAAAAATTAAAGGAACTTTATTACATATGCTGAAAACCGAAGACAACTATTAGTACTAGATAATGATAAAATCATGGCCAAACTTTAACTTACAACTCTTCTCTCTTTACATATGTGTACCTGTCATAATAGTTCCTTTTTTTGTCGTTTAATTAGTTTTCCTTTTTCCTTTTTTGTTTAATGTGGAACCTGCCTCGATTAGTTTAGCTACCTGCAGGTCAGTTACATTTGATTGTAATAGTTTTTATATATATTGAATAAATTTGAACTTGAAAAAAAAAATGAAACTGCGCGGACATATCTGCAATTAGACTTCAGTTTAAATACAACCTCCAACAAAAACTTAAGTGACATCTTACCGCTGGCTTCCTCAGGTCCGCCAAGTTCAGAAGGAGCAGCATGTGATCTCGATATTCCACTGTCGCTCGTTTCTGTTGTGAAGCTTTGTGTGTCGATATCCTTGGTTTGTGCTAAATAATTCTGAATGTAAGCGACTTTCTCCTGCTACTCCTCCATCTGCACATCAGGACCTTTACATGATAGAATTAAACCAAGTGTAAACAAAATAATGAACATAACTCTCTCTCTCTCCTAAACAGAGGCTCCCTCAGGGATTCCATGAAAAAAAAAATTAATAATAAACATAAAAATTGTAGACGCGCGGCCGGGAACGTTGGAAAGAGGGAAAGGCGTACTCACGCGCGCTTTCTTTTTCTCTCTTCTCAGCCTCCCTGTAACCCAAAGAAGCTTCTGCATGTGGAAAGAGAGCGAAGTAACGTAAGGAAAACAGAGGATCCAAAATACCTATCTAATCAAATAATAATTTTTCCGGGTTCAATGCTACCCAAGTTCACAACTAAAATGATTTTCCTCATCTAACACTCTTCCAGTTTTGAAGATGAAATTAGGTATCATCTGTGCGTTAATGTTAACTGGAAAAAAAAATCAACTTGTGCTTCACTGATGACTCCTCACGGGCTTGGTCGTATTCTTCTTCGTCAATGGTCACAATCACTTCCACTTGTTCTTCCCCAGTAAGTTCTCTCAATTCATCAATGAAAAACAAAGCTTGAAGGGATTCCTTAAGCTTCCCGTCTGTGTATAAACACCACAAGGCGTTAAGAGCTGAAATGTTTTCGGCTTGAACTTTGAGGATTACGCTCCCTTCAGCTATTTGCATCAGTTTAACGTCAGCAGGAAGGACGCAGGTATTAACAGCAGTTACGAACTGATCATATGTGCAGCCACGCCTCAGTAGCTGATAGGCAGACGCTATAATTGTATCCCCTGCAGCCACTTTGAACAATGTCTTTATGTTCAGAACTGAAAATCAAGGAAGACAATAACAATTTTAAGCCAAAATAGTAATAAAGTCTCAAAAAATGTCCTCTGAACTCTTTTTTAAACAAAAAATGCAAGACTTGACCGGGGGTACCCCCTTATATAAGCTATATAGGTATGTTCTGCCCATCGGGTAGGGTTTTTGCGCCGTTTTGGTCTGAAAGCGGGTATACACGTTGCCCATTTTGGTCTGGAAACGGGTATGGTTTTTGAGGGAACTACAGGAGTGTATGAACGTATTCATCGTTTCAATTCCAACTGAGTAAGAAAGAAAGAGAAGTATGCGAACTCGAAACGGATTTGAAGAATTTTTGTGTTTGCGCTCTAGTCTAAGTACAGTGATAACATAATTTCTGTCTAAAGGTCAGGTCTGAAAACGGGTGTGGGAAATTATATTTTTTGGTCTGGAATAAGGTCAGGTGTTGGAGAACCGGGCGGCACACCCCCACCAAGAATTCCCAGGAGTACCCCCTCCCCCCCCCCCTGGGTACTTGATTTGCAGGAGTGAAAATCTATGAAAGGCTATATGCCATAACCGAGTCTCTAAGATCAATTAAATCTGTTTGATAGGCAGCCAATGGAGCTGGTGCTTGAGCGTGCACGGCTTCCTCTCGCTCCAGATGTTCATTGACCGCTTGCACGTTCTTGAATTGCGCACTGAAAAGGTCAGACTGTTTTGAAGTCTATCAGCTATCTGATCTGAAGAAGCATTAAAACCAAGATATAGCTATGACTGAGAGTTCTAACATAGGTTCACTGGTCGTGAAATGTTAAACAGTTTTCCAGTGTCTAAATATTTTATATCAATACTAAACAGAAGATCTAATGCTCTAATCAATCCTAACAAAAATTAACATATACTTCTCACTTATGAGAAAAATCACCGGACTCAGATCTTTGTCTCTGTTCAGGAGGCTGTGTCTCCCCAGCGGGGGGAGCGGGGCGGGGGGGCGGGGGGTTGGGTGGTGGGAATCCCGTTATGTGCATGGAGCTTAATAATTACGAGGGCAACTTACCTCTAGCTAAATTGCTGCTGGCCGACGACGCTATCGCAGCTGCTTGTGCTAAAATAATAATTATTATTATTATTATTATAAGTCTTTATTCATCAAAAAAATACATATCTTTCGTTACAAGTAAGTGTAAGAAATTTTAAAAAGGTAAAAAATGAGAATTAAAAAATCTAGTATATTGCATAGCTAATTCATATTAAAAACTCAACGATTAATAACTAGAGCTTTTGAAACGCATAGTGTTAATCTTAGGTCTAAAACAAGTCTCTTTCCTAAGATTGTAACTGGACGGTTTAACACGTGGCATACTAGATAAAAGTGGATGTCCTTTAGCATTAGAAACTTTTCTGAAAATTTTACGGTCTTGCCTCTCTAAGAAATCATAAACACTTACAGGCTGAGACGTATATTTCCTTTTAAAACAGCGGTCTAAGAAGCATTGTACAGGTATGTAAGATCGGACTTGGACGCGGAGTAGACAGTGCGTAATTAATAATATTACATGATATTAGGTACAAACTATTGTATTAAAGAGAAATGAAATATTTCGTAATTATATATTGAGACAGTAGACATTCGTTTGGTCCCTCTGAGTACAAAAATGGTCCTAAAACAGGTTATAAGGGGGAGAAAAAAGTAGAATCAGCAAAAACCGCCGCCCGCGACCGATCGTGAGGATATACCCAAAGAAGAGTCTAGAACGGTAACAATACCTTTTCGCCATTCGAATTCTTCCTCTTAGTTTTTTCCGTCTTCAAACTCCTCCACTTCCCGAAGTAAATCAGTTTTCTCCTGTCGGGTCAAAATCTCCTTCAGGACTTCAAGATGATCGATCCCTAAAGAGTCACTGTTTTCCAGCTCCTGAAACAGTGATCTAACATCTTGTATGCTGCTATGCTTTTCTTCCGGTATCCGATCATTGCAAATGGCGACAAGCTGTTCGAGACAATCGAGCTCGTCTAGAACATGAATAATTCTCNCGGTTCAACACGAGGCATAATAGATAAAAGTGGATGTCCTTTAGCATTAGAAACTTTTCTGAAAATTTTACGGTCTTGCCTCTTGCCTAAACACTTACAGGCTTAGACGTATATTTCCTTTTAAAACAGCGGTCTAAGAAACATTGTACAGGTATGTAAGATCGGACTTGGACGCGGCGTAGACAGTGCGTAATTAATAATATTACATGATATTAGGTAGAACTATTGTATTAAAGAGAAATGAAATATTTCGTAATTATATATTGAGACAGTAGACATTCGTTTGGTCCCTCTGAGTTCAAAAAATGGTCCTAAAACAGGTTATAAGGGTGAGAAAAAAGTAGAATCAGCAAAAACCGCCGCGACGGATCGTTAGGATATACCCAAAGAAGAATCTAGAACGGTAACAATACCTTTTCGCCATTCAAATTCTTCCTCTTGGTTTTTTCCGTCTTCAAATTCCTCCACTTCCCGAAGTAAATCAGTTTTCTCCTGTCGGGTCAAAATCTCCTTAAGGACCTCAAGGTGATCGATCCCTAAAGAGTCATTGTTTTCCAGCTCCTGGAAAAGTGATCTAACATCTTGTATGCTGCTATGCTTTTCTTCCGGTATCCGATCATTGCAAATGGCGACAAGTTGTTCGAGGCAATCGAGCTCCTCTAGAACATGAATAATTCTCTCCAGCAAGCTGTTGTATTCCTTTCGTTTACTCTCGAACGATTTGACATTCCCAAAAAGTGACCATTCTTCAAGGCCTTTTAAAAGATCTTTTAAAATATTCAATTTATCTGCACTAAGAAAACCATTCTGCTCCAACTCTACAAACAACGGGAAGACATCTTGCATGTTTTCTTCATCGCGAGGCGCCACCTTCCCTCTGCACATAACAAGCAATTGTCTTCCTACATTCAACTCGTTCAGTCTCTGGCTTATTTTGAAAAGCAAATTATTGTATTCGATGGCAGACATTTTGAGGACCAGACGTACTTATTCAGGTCAACTTCTACCCAACCACGGCACGCGATGTGTCAATTTCTCTCCCTTTGTGACGCGTTAGAAAAGTGGACAAATCTATATGAAAGGTCACGCAAGGCGAAGTTTTGCAAATATAGAGTATATATATTGACTTACCATTTTTACAATACAAACTTATTATCATACATTACCATACCCCAAGACAAAGGATCGAAAATAAAACTTAAGACACGTACAACATTATACAAAGTAAATACCAGGCAAACTTTCGGCAATCGACATTATACAATATATGTTTGTGCCACAACTTGAATATTTTATAAAACTCTTCACTGGGGATGATTTTTCTCTCTTAATTTTGATAATAAAAAAAGATCTAAAATTAAACATGAACAGGATAGATTTTTCTCCATGAAGTGATATAAGAATCAGGTTATAGGCATGTCCAGGCATACTGGTCAAACTGAAAAGAGAGAATTAGCTGTGGAGGCAGGCTCCCTTTTTTCACCAGAATGGCCTTTACTTGCCGGGTTTTTATACTTTATGTATACTGATGGTTAACGCTCCGCCGATGCAGTGAAATTAAATGAGACTCACGTTTTATACATTTGGCTTAAAAAAATGCAGTTGTGATAATAAGATATATACATACTTCACTGGGTCTTGCTATAGTTAAGGTTCTCTTCATGTATAGTAATCTCTAAGTGAAATCAATTCTGGCAAAGAATATGAGATGGAAAACGGCACTCAACAAAGTTTTATACTGGGGTGCTCCGCCCGAAGTCCATCGCCTTGTTCTTTTAAATAGGGGTACCATTTTTGTCCACAGAAAAGGTACCCCTCATGACAGTCTATTGACAAATGGTACCCCTTTCAAGTACTGAACAGTGCTTCTCTGCCCCGTCATTTTAATATGAATAAATCAATAAACCAGGAAGTTTCATCGTCATTTTTACACCGAAATGATAGACATGTACTTTAACTTTTGTTTAACAAGTGAAATCCTTATCCTTTAATTTTCTCTGAAAAAAAGGCGATTAAAAAGGTACCCCTTTCGTGTGGATTCTCCCCTTATAGGCTGCCATTAAATGGAGTGATTCCCCCGACAGCTCCATGGTACATGCATAATGATCAATTCTAATAATTGAGAACGTTATCGAATTCAAGTACAGTCGAACCCCGCTTTACGGACACCCACGTAATACAGACACCTGGTTATTACGGACAGTTTTCCTTGTCCCTGGGGAAAGCCGTTACATCTCCTCTAAATTCAACCCGCTTAATACGTACGGACACCCCGTTAATAAGAACATGTTCTAAGGTCCGTATTAACGGGATTTGTCTGTGTACTGGCGTGACCTTAAACCAATATAGTCAAACCCCGTTAATACGGACACTGAGGGGACATTAGAAAGTGTCCTTATTAACATGGTATCCGTATTAAGCGGGTTGAATTTAGAGAAAATGAAAGGGCTGGGGATAAGAAAAACTTTCCGTATTAACGAACTGTCCGTAAAGCGGGGCTCGACTGTGCCACACCTGGTGTGATAATATCTTGAACACTTATAACGTCAATTAATGGCCTTTTTTTGTCAGTGTCTTCTTTCTCTTGGCACCGTCCACATCGCATTCTCCTTCGACATCAGTTCAGCGGTTCGTACTTTGCGTAACGCGAACGAAAAACAATGCCCCAACCCAGGCTAATTCATAGAGAATACTTAATGGAAAGTGCTGGTGTACGGTATTTACGCACGAGTTATTGACGTACCTGAAATCGAACGAGTGAGCGCAGGGAACGAGTAAGATTTCTGATACAAAAACAACGAGTGCGTAAATACCGTACAAAGAACTTTCCATGTGGTATTGTGTTTATTATATACATACTGAGACATTCATCATTTGGGGGGCCTTTTTATTCTAAATCGTTCAAAAGTGCTAAAATTTGCCGCTACACACTTACCGCAAAATGACAACGAAAACGAAGTATCAGCATTTTAGTAAAAACGTTTGTTAAAAACATAAATGACGGTGAGGATATGAGGTAATCCAAGAACTATAAGTAATCTTAACTGTTTGTTCTCAATGTACAATTGAAAATGAGTGAATTTAAGTAAAATGGCCGGTTTCAATATAAGCTTAAGCTTAAATGAAAGGCAAAGTAGCTCCGACAAAAAGCACAACAAAAGCTTACGTCTCGTTCTGTTTATCCCTTTCCGCTGTTGTTTCCCCTGCTCTCTACCGTTTTCTTTATGGACAGTGAAACAAACGAAACTATTCTACTCCATTTCCGAAATGTTTTTCACTTTTTTAGCGAGAAATACTCTTTGAGTACTAAAAAAACTTTTCTCGTTGAATGTTTGCGAAGCGGCGCTGCATGCTGCAATAAAAGGCGGGAATTTTGGCGCGAAACTCACACACCTCTGTGGCTTCTGATTGGACGTATCATTTTTCTCACACGTGAAAAAACATCGTTCGCGATTCTGATTGGACGTATCATTTTTTTCACGTGTGAAAACCATCGTTCGCTCCTCTGATTGGCTAGAACTAATTTGCGTACGAAAATTTACGACATAGCTTTTTGGTGAGTATTTCTCAGTATGT
>CALNXI010000698.1:20000-30084 GCA_942486025.1 Porites evermanni | reverse complement strand
TGTTAGGCTATTATTATCAGCTGAAAACGTGACCGAGAAAGAAGCAATAGAGGCTTACTTTTATAGTGGGTTCAGTTACAGGGTTATTCTACTCTTCCTTGACAAGTACCATGACATGCCAATGTCTATGTCAACATTGAAAAGAAGGTTATGTGAATACAACCTTAAAAGGAATAAAGTGGATATAAATTTGCCTGCCGTTGAGAAATTAATCCGAGACGAGATGGATGGCCCAGGAGGCATTTGTGGTTACAGAGCAGTTTGGCATATGCTTCGTATAAAGTATGGGCTGTTTGTCCCTAGGCAAGAGGTAGAATCCCTGATCAGAACGATAGACCCAGCTGGAGTGGAAGAGAGGAAGCGCCACAGGCTAAAAAGAAGGAAGTATGAGTCTCCTGGACCAAATTATTGTTGGCATGTTGATGGTTATGATAAACTGAAACCTTTCGGATTTCCCATCCATGGGGCTGTTGATGGCTATAGTCGCATGGTAATATGGCTTAAGGTAGATAGAACCAATAATGATCCAGAAATAACTGCAAAGTTTTTTTTAGATTGCGTTGTGGAGGTCGGTGGATGTCCTTCATTACTCCGAACAGACTGCGGAACAGAGAATGTAGTAATTGCAGGTACACAGTGTTTTTTAAGAGCTGACTGTGATGACGAGTTAGCTGGTGAAAAATCACACCGTTATGGTCCTTCTACTGGAAATCAAAGAATAGAGGCCTGGTGGGCCCATCTTCGCCGTAGTCGTCTAACATGGTGGATCAACTTTTTTAAAGACCTTGTGGATCGTGGGATATTTCTGACTGGTGATGTGCTCCATGGGGAGTGCATATGGTTTTGCTTTGCAGAATTAATCCAGCATGATCTAGACTTTGTGAAGTTTCACTGGAATACACACTACATTCGGCGTTCAAGGCATGAAACAGTTCCTGGGAAACCAGAGGAACTCTATTATCTTCCAGAAAACTTTGGAGCTTCAAACCACTTACACCCAGTGTCCCCTGAAAAGCTAGATGAAGCAAGGCTGAAATGTAAAGCAACAGATTTTAACGACGATTTTCAGGAGTACTTTAATCATGTTTTGTCCCTTCTTAATGTTTCCAAGCCCTCTAACTGGAAGGAAGCTTTGAACCTGTTTTCTTATTTAATAAGAGTTGCAGTGTAGGAGCTATTCGATTCTGGTCCACAGTTGACAGAGACCAGTGATCTTATAACAGTTAATGAAAAAGTGAAGGACAAGTAGCTTATTAAGTTCTCAGTATCACTATAAACCGTCATTATAAATTTGTAATTCATTCGTCTCCATGAATTCTGTATGCTGCAGATTGCTTACAGCATTTTGATGAATAGAGTTTTCTCTTTAATAAAACCAGTTTTACTCGAAAATGTCAAATGAAGAGAATGATTCTTAAAATTTTCAAGGAGGAAATAAAAAACAACCAAACTAACTCCTGGACTTCTACATTATTCAATACACTTCAGCCCTGATAAACACGTAATGTCAACACTTTATTGGTAATGACATCTGGTATTATAATTGTCATCAATAACAACAACATGCATTCAAAACATTTTTCAAAGAGAATTGTCAAGCAATAACCAACAATTGGAGCAACTACAGCAAAGATAAAAAATGACTCTGTAATGGTCAGAGTCCTAAACAAAATACATGTACATTATTCCACTCATCATGAATGCAAAAGGAAAATATGCTTCTCCAATTATCACAATAAAATGTTTCTTGATTAACCTGATAAAAATGTTGTCACAACCATGGAATGCAAAAACCATCCAATACAAAATAATATTGGAACATTGTTATCTATAACATCAAATAACCAGAACATTATTTAACAATATAGTCAGTTGACAAGTGAAAATAGTGCATGTCTGATGTGTACTGGTACTCCAAAATTAATGAACTAAACCACAACTGTTCTCTCCTGGCATGAGCTTTTTGCAGGTTCACAATGCCATCTTAAAATTGACTTTTTCAAAGACACTGACACAACAGTAAGAACTAGTATATGTATAACTTCACCTACACAAGAAGTCTGACTCAGACATACATTGTATTTATTTACTGTGTCACTTCACAACACCATAGACAAGAGACCAAACCACTATGGTGCAGTAGGATAGATACAGTGGGTTTCATTTGCCATTTTAGCAGATACTAGGCAAATTTTACATACATTTGTACTGTTTAAAGATTTCTATGACCAGTTTGTAGAATGTCATTTGTGCATATTGTCTGCTAAGACACCAAATAAAATTCAATTTGATTGACACATGTCCAAATAACTCTTGCCAAATGGATATACACTGTACAATTCCAAAGTCATATTTTTATGAGACATTGCCAACTGTGCTCTTCAGTCCCAGTCTCAAATGCACAAGAATACTAACCTAACAAAGCATAACAAGTAGAACAGCATTTGCAAACAGGAATACAACTCAGAAGCCAAGGGTTATCTAACAAACACTGGCATCTTAATGATACATTTGACCATCTCTTACATCTATAAAAATGATTTGCTCCAAAAACCCTTCTCATTCATAGTTCCATTGAAAGTGAAACTTAAAGGGACTGGTTCACGATAATGCGCATGCGCGCCGTTTTCCTCTTCAGAATAACTTTGTTGGGTCAACACTAAATTCGAAATCGCCATTACCGGTACAATCTTTGAAAATCCTTCGTTTTATTCGGACATCCGTCGCTTTGGCTGGTCTAGTTATACTTCGGTAGTGGTGATTAACGTGTGGTTGTGTCGTTTGACTGGTTACGTTTTAAGAAGACGCAAAAAATAATGTTTTGATCATGAGGTTCAAAAGAGCATCGTGGCCGTCCGGCAACAGGACGTTCTCAAGAGTCTTTGGAGATAGAGAAGCTTAGCCTATCGATCTGGTATGGTTCTAGGAGTAGTGTGTGGCTTACGAAAAGAATACAGGACACTTGGAAAGTGGTTAAAGGCATGATTTCGTTCAACTTTGATTTGATTTTTGACTCCGACCTGTAGTTATACCGCAACAGGCCGCGCGATCTTCACCGAACTGGTACACTTGAAATGTTCCTTGTATCTTTGCTTTACCATCGTATATGTTTAAGAATTGATGTTTTTAAAATAAATTATTGCCTGAATATTCTGTTTATAATCTAGTTTCTTTATGTGTGCTACTCGATAACATTTGTTTTGCGGAACACTGACCCGATGCAACGCGAATGAATTTGTTCATTTGCTGATAAGCAATTGAAATTTATGCTCAGTTAAGGATAATCTTTATACTCATACGTTGTGTGCTTTTGTCACCGGTCAAGCGCTATTTGTAGGTATTTCTGGGTTTATATAAGGCGAACTGAGAGAACAGTAATAAGATGTTTGTTTACAAATTTTGTTTGCCGATCGGTGACCGCTTTGTTAGCGTGGATACGACCTCGGTAAAAATACACGTTGGTAAATGTTTGTTTCAAAGCAGGACAGGGCTGTAAATTTTATTCTTATCGGCTGCAACATATATCTGAGGAGTAGCAAAGAATAAACTTGAATTATGGGGATAAATAAAATCAAACCAAATGCCCGGAAATACTCTCGCGTCGCGAACAATTAATTTGAATTTTGTAAATTTACTTGCGTGCATTTAACTCGCTTCCGATTGGTTGGAAAACAATCAGCTACTGCCAGAACTCACACATGCGCATTATCGTGAACCAGTCCCTTTAACTCTTCTGCAAAATCTGCAAAATAGGCAGCATGGACTTTTGCAAAACAGACAGAAATACTATGCTTGGGTACATGTATGCATGCTGTTAAAGTCATGAAGCTTATTAATGATGTTTGTTAAAATTTAACATTATATAATCGTGTTCATCCAGACCTACAAATACAAAAGTCAACTGCTACTTGATTCACACTTTACCAAAACCAGGTGAACTGAAGATGCACTCTGTAAACTCACTTTTAAAAGACTCATAACTGGCAATTAAATCACAAACTGGAATGTTAAGGGTACAGGAACAGGTGTTTGCTGAAAGTTTCCTCTGGATCTCTTCATGGTCAAAAACAATAGTTAGATTTGTGTCAAATCCAGTGGCAGGTAAGGCAGGGCATCCAGTAACAAACTGAAGAACATGTGCAAGTTCGACTTTACTGGTGTGAATTTCATCTGTCTCAGGATCTAGGACTGTGGTGGTAATCAAACCTTCTTCAACATCCTCAAGGTAATGTGTAAAGTTTAAGGCTATAGCTTCCTCCTTAGCACGTTTGTTACTTCCTTCCACGCTAAAGACACACTGAACCTGATTATCAACAACCTCAGCAGTCAGCTTCTCATGTTCATAATATTGTAAGAGCTTGCGGGATTGGTTAGGACTGTTTCTGATCACATCCAAGACTCCATTTGTTGCCAACCCTTTGACAAACTGGTCAATTTCAGTCTGTGTACATAAAATGAGATGGTGTAAGCAGATGCACCTGATAAATTCATCTTTGTCTTCCAAAGTTACAATAGGCTTTGTGTATCCTGCTTTGAATCTTAGTGGTGTGTTAAAGGATGCTTCTTGCTTAAATCTCTCACGATCACCGATTGCTTCAAGCTCCTCTAATGTTGTCTTCACTTTTCCACTGGGCAGGTCACTTACTGACACTGAGACTGAATCTAGTTTGCCATACACGATGTAGTCTACAACAGGAGCAGCAAACATTACAGGACCAGGTGAACCTTGAAGCACTGAAAGAGCTGAAATAATGCCATAATGAAGATATTCCTCCCTCTGAAGAGCCATTACATTGTGAACAAACCTACGGTTACTAGGAGGTCCTGTCAACAGACTTGATGACTGTTGCATGTGTTTGTGAACCAGGAAAAAAAACTCTTTGCGAGGTCCTCCCTCGTCTACTGCAGGTTCTCCAATAAATTGGACTGTTACAATACCATTCAAGCAATCATGGTTTATCCTTTTGATTTTTGCCAGAGTATCCTCCCACAGGCAACTTCTTCTTACTTTTAGCCTTATCTTTTTTCCTGAGTTGCTACATTTCTGGAATAGCTCTTTCAATTTCTCACATAAACTCTGCTGGTCCTCAATTTCATGCTCTCCACTTTCACCAGTTTTAGAAAATTCCGACTCCCTCCCACCAAAGATAATGTCATTTTCAGAATCATAGAGGTCATTACTAAACTCCACGTCAATGACAGAAGCATATGGTCGAAGCGAGTCATGCAATCCTCCATTTGCATTCTCGCAGAGTGTGGCAATAGCTGTTTCAATGTCTTGGCTGCTGCTGAAAACATCAAATATCTTCTTTTCAGGGAGCTGTGGAAAGATTTCTTTGAGTGTTTCAAATCCAGAACTGTTACATGCTGTAGTAGTACATGAACCAGAAGATGAACTACCAAGAAGAGAGGTGGGTATATCACTTGTTGTGAAAGGATCAGATAGGCTAGTTGCAATATAAGAACCAGGTTTAACAGAAACAGAGTTTGCATCTGATGCTTTAACAGTGGTGGTTGTCTTAGCAAAGCCAGTGTCAGTGTACTTGGTTATTTTTGTTTGTGTTGGTTCACTTAGGTCTTCAGAATCCTTGTCACTATCATTCTTGTCGTCTCCATCATCAGAAATTGTGTCAGCAAAACCTTTGAAACTATGATCATAGTAATCTGATGAAGAACAAAGATAAAATGTTATCCTGTTGTACGGTTTACCCAGTTCAGCTTTATATTCTTGTAAGCTGAATGCTTGGTCGGATTCTCTAAGGTTATTTACTTCTATCCCGTCTGGGTACAGCAATTTTTAGGCCAAAGGAGAGCTATGAGTAATTTCATTAGCATTATGCTTCGAGTGCTTTGCTACTGCTAACTTTGATAGCTCCTCCCCATCCGCTGTTCTACCAATTCTTACAGGAAGAGATTTGCCTCGTTGGGGCTTGAGCATATTTTCGTCTTCAATATATCGCATGATGCCAATGTTGACGGTTACAGGTGGGTCTTCTTTCTCAGTCATCCTCTTAGTCTTCTTGCTCTTTTTTTTGAAGTGCGCCTTTCTCTCTTCTTTTTTATTGTTCATAAAGGTGTCCAAAGTAGGAACAGGCTTAGAAGAAATTAAGGTTAAATCAGATGTGGCAATTCCAGATGTAGCACACTCAGCTCTCCCTTTCCTACGGTGGCCTAAAAGGCTCAAACACAAATCACAAATTGATTTGTGTTTTGGGAAATTGATTTGTGTTTGAGCCTTTTGGGCCACCGTATTGATGTTATTAAGGAAATTTTTTTTAAAGAAATGGTCTCTCAAATCAAATAAAAACTCTAACAGAAATTGGTTATAGTCACTCCTAGAAATAAAGGAAACAGAAAAAACTGGTCAACAAAACACCAACAGGCTGACAATAGCCGACAAAAAAATTGACGATTCAACTACTGAACGAACTTCTGGATAGATACAGTCTGAAAATCGGGCTAAAATTTTCAGCTGATTTGCGATTGGCAGTTTTTTTTTTTTTCAAATTCGCAAATCCGATAAATTTATTGCAAAAATCCGCAATTCGAAAACCTATTTACCCTCACCTCCTAACTCTTAAAACGCTGTGCCACATATGATTTTGGATAGTCCTCGGCATGCAAGATCTTTTGCTAATTTTCGAAAGCTTTAATGGGTGTCGATTGGTCATATTTTCAATAATGTTCACGCACAAAAGAAAACGGCACCAGAATTCCCTTGTGGACTAAATTCCGTCGAAAAGTACTTCCGCGAGATCGGTAGCTTTTCTGGTGTCATAAGAGTGCATGTGGTAATTGTTTAACAAATACAATAAAAAAGATGGCGGGAGTAAGAAAAAAGGTAACAGAGAGTACTTTTAAAACCTCTTTATCGTATTTAACCTAATTTTGTTAGAAGGATATTAAAAGATCGAGGGACGCCAATCTTGCACGCATTGCTGGCCGCAAAAGTTTTCCTCGGAAGCTCTGGAAACGAGAACGGAAGCCGCGTGAACGCCATGACAGTGCCATGATGTTGCATTGATGAGAAAATGCTACATTTTTTACCATTTTATGAAGAAATATGTAAGAATAATGTTATATTTTGTCGCTTCTGTCTTCGTAATACTTATTTACTTCTTCTGTGTTTTTTAAGGGCGGACTTTGTCGCTGAGGTAGTTGGGAAAGTATTGTTGAATCCTGCCGAAATGACCCTCGTCTTTCCGCTGTCCTCCGTCCTCGACAAGAGATGACCCCTGAAACTTAAACTATACGAGGCTTCTCACAGGTAAGATTAATATATTTTCCAAAATGTTAAATTTTGGTTGGGCTGTAAAGAGTTGTCATTTTAGTTTCTGAAACATTTAGCGAGTAGTTTTATAATACTTGGCAGTGTTGTTTATGCTTGTCGCGGGAAATTCAAATACACTGTAGGCCATTTCACACTTATGGGCTTAGTGTCCTAGCCTCTGAGTGTAGGTGAGGCTGAGGTTGACCATGTTTTGATACAATCCTATTTCCTTTTCTAATGTAAATTTTGCTTATAAAAATACCAGTTAGCATAAGAGCAACATGATTTACATAATAAAGCAGGCAGGGCTGTATCAAAACAAGGTCAACTCCAGCCTCGTTTCCACCTGCAACTGTAAAATGGGCACATTGAAGAGTAAACTCAATAGAATTGATCCCAGTATTGACCTAAAGAACAGAGAGAACACAGATCACAGTAGTGGGTCACCCTAGTTTTATTCACTTCATTGAGCGATAGTAACCTATAGGCTAAAAGCAAATTTAGCAGACAAAGACTGCAGCCATCTCTATAACTTGCGATCAGGCAGTCCTTTTCCCTTCTCGTTTGGGAGACGAAGGGAAAAGGACACCTGATACAATTAATTTACACCTCCTCAGCCCGTAGTCCAGAATGTGGACTTTTCTCTGACTGGTCGAAAAACAGAGGATCCTTTGAAGCCCTGCACCGATTGGTCAAGCAACATATCTGACTTCTGGAGCTAAATTAGATAGATTTTGTCACGTTCGTCTTCATGACAGAAACCACGAGATGATCAAGGAATTCTATTAACAGCAAGCTTAGGTTTTAAAGCTAGTAGGTCTTCAAAGAAATGTATCAACTTAACATCGCTTGCCCGTAAAGTAGATAAATACATTTCGATAATAGCCGCCTTGGTTGCAAACCGCCTGAATTTTAGCTAAAGCCTGACACGAAAACACAAATATTGACAGACACCTTAATTAGGGGGCAGCAGACGACCTATTAAGTAAATGTATCAGGCGTTCTTTTTTTCCGCTTTCCCCGAAAGAAAAAAAAAAAAAAAACCCTGATCGCAGGTTAACANCCCCGAAAAAAAAAAAAAAAAAAACCCTGATCGCAGGTTAACATCTGTAGGATAAATTGAACTGTTAATAAGCCCTTTGCATGAGTTGATCACGTGATCAACTTTCGGTAAACATGAAAACAATGCGCTTTGGAACAATTTTAGTAGCACGAGCTGGAAGGTAAAGGTAGAAGGTAAAGGCGCACACGAGCCAAAGACCCAAACGACCAGAGCTTATTCCCGTTTCATTGGCATGAAGCACCTAGGAGTATTTCTGCTCCCCCTGAGCGTTGCTAGTCCATAATGTAATGTAATGCTTTAAGAAAATATTTCATAAGAGTTTTGAAAATTTCAAATTTACTAGGATTTGTATGGAAAACCATGCATGTGTGACTGGGTGGCAAGAGTTGTTTTTGTCATACAAATGCCTGCAACTTTCGGCGGCCATTGCAATCACTACTTTTGAGAAATACATGTATGGCTGAAAATTCTCAGGTTACCTAATTTTAAGCCTCCTCCAGCTTGCGCTAGCAAAATTTTTCAAAAGTGAACCGTTTTCGTGTTTAACAGTGAAAGTTGATCACATGATCGCTGTAATGCAGGGGGCCTGTTATCAAGGCTTGGTCCCTTTATGGTCGGATTTCTGCTTTAACGGGTTTTTGCCCTTTGTTTTTTGCCCTTACCTTTGAAATTGCTCTTCGGTAAAAAAAAACTTTTAGAGATACCGTTAAGTCACGAAAGCAAAGATCCCTCATGACTTTCAATTGCAGCAGCTTTTTTATGTTGCTACTTTCATAGCCTTTGAATACACCTGCCTCTCATCATTCTCTTTGGCAGTCTATCTCACAAGAGTTCCCTTTTGGAAGGGAGTGATCAGAGAGGCAGCTGTATTAGCAGCTGGTTACTACTTTTAGGATAACGACTGTAAAACTTCACAATATTGAATTACACTGCACTCATGGGTGTACTGCTTAAAGTACTTCTATGTTTGTTAGCTCTACTTAAAAAAAAAGGGGGGTCCCACTGTACTCATGGATGTGCCACCTAAAGTACAACCTGTGTTTTTGTTAGCTCTTAAACCTAAAGAATATATATATATTACAATCATGGGTGTGCTACCTAAATGAGTTTTAGGCAATACTACTTCCTCTGGCTATAAATTGCACATTGAAACGATGTATCTAGCGATAAATAAAATAGTTGAGCTGACATATTACAGCTCTTTATCACAACGTTTTATCAAAAACATGTTGCCATCTGATGTACAGTCTATGCTGTACCTAAACAAAGCATTTGGTAATACTGCACTCATGGGTGTGCAACCTACTTCGTTACAGCCTATGTTTGTTAGCTCTACCTAAACAGAACATTGGGTTACACTGCACTCATGGGTGTGCGACCTAAATTATAACCTACGTTTGTTACCTCTACCTAAAGAAAACACTGAGTAACACTGCACTCCTGGGTGTGCCACATAAATTACTGGCTTACACTGCACTCATGGGTGAGTCACCTGCAGCCTATGTTTGTTAGTTCTACCTAAAGAAAATATTAGGTTACACTGCACTCATGGGTGTGCCACCTAAAGTACATCCTGTTTGTTTGTTAGCTCTACCTAAAGAATATATTTAGTTAAAATGCAATCATGGGAGTGCCACGTAAATTAGTTTTAGACAATACTACTTTCTCTGGCTATAAATTGCACATTGAAACAATACATCTAGTGATAAAGAAAATAGTCCAGGTGACACATTGTAGCACTTTATCACAAA
>CALNXI010000698.1:0-15000 GCA_942486025.1 Porites evermanni | reverse complement strand
CATCTCTACGTTTGTACTGAAGTAGGACAAGGTGAGTGTATTCCTGCGGGCTTTTTTTCCACATTGGTCCTAAACATATTCTTTTCAAGATCAGACTGTCGACATGTTGCAACGCAGCTTGAACCCACACCGCACTCCAAATATTGTTACTGCAACACGATTTAGGGCCTGTTTACATGGAGGTGGGGGACCTTAGGTAGGTGAGGTAACCAGAAATCACATATACATAATGTTGCTAGGAAAGTGTCTAAAGCCATAGGTATAATTTATAAATCAAGTTTTTGCCTTAATAATTCCTCCTTACGGATGCTTTATTTTAGCCTTATCTACCCATACTTATTCTACTGCGTGAGCGTCTGGGCATTGACCTACCCATCAAATCTCAGAAGATTAATCACACTTCAAAAACGGGTCGTAAGAATAATGTCGAGGAGTGCTTTCGATGCTCACACTGACCCCTTATTTAAAAATTTAAAAATTCTGAATCTTGAGAGTATCTACAAACTTCAAATAGGAAAATTTATGTATCAATACAGATCTGGCTTACTTCCTTATAGCTTCAATAACATGTTTCTGGTGACACGCCAGGTTTTCTTATGGCACTAGAGTTCGGAGCATTTTTATTTACCACAATGCAGGACTAATATAAGAAAGTTCTCCATCAGTTTCCAAGGTCCTAAATTTTTTAACTCTCTTAGTTTTGAAATTCGAAATGCAACAAGTACCGCTTCCTTTTGCTGTAAGCTGAAAGCATTCCTCTTATCATAAATAGTAATTTATATATATATATATATATATATATGTATTTTTTTTCTTCCTTTGCTCTTTTATTTTCTTTTGTTTTGTTTTCTTTTTCTTTTTGTCATTTCGCTTTTTTTAGCCTAGAACTATGATTAGTACGACTATCTAATACACTTATTTTAAGATTTACTGTAGCTCTGCCATTGATTTTGCCGTGTGTAATTATGATAATATTTTGTTCTAATTATCTAACTGAGGGAGCCCATTTCTTATAAGCCCGGTGGCTTCTCTTGGGCTTCCTCGCCCTGAGAGTTAAGGTAATTAGATTTTATTTGATTTGTATAATTTTTGGCAAACAAACAATAAACAATAATAAACAATAAACAAACCCGCCTGTCCATATAATCTCTCATTTTAATTTGATCACGTTTACATGATAGGTGGGGTAACCCGCCACATGTTTCCTCAGCAATCTGGGGTCCCCCACCTCCATGTAAACAGGCCCTTAATGTGCTAACTTTCTATGGCGATGAAACTGGTAGGTCTTTCCGACTATGCTCACACTGTCGAGGATAGCTCTTGCGCTTGCATGAAAATCATACCGGGTAGGGCTTCTGTTCAATCAATCAACAATTAATCAATTTATGTCTGTATGTGGGATGGGGTTGCCCTGATCATCCAAGCGGGAGGCTCACGTATCTACGTATTTTCACACATAATAAAGTTGTTTTCGGCTCGATTCTGTTACGGAGGGAAGCTGCGTCGCGGCGATCTCTAAACAAGGGCGTCACATATCGGATAGTTTCTGTGCTACACGTTGGTGCAGTGTAAACAGGTATTTGATTCCAAGCGGAAGTGAATAAATAGCGAGGACTGGAATCCACTGAGATGGAAGTAAATATTCAGGAGTGAGACTGGAATTTAGTTCACAAACTCTCTCGCCCAACCGCCCTGACACGATGTTCGATGTGTGTGAACGATTAGTTACTGTTCAAGATGATGCACTTGGTCTCATTCAGTATGCTGCTGAGGGACTTTTTCATCTTGTCTACACAGACATTGTTTATACGGTTTTGCGGCTCGTTGTTTGTTCGGCGTTGTGATTTGTAAGTTTCTTTGTGCTGGCTGTAATGCCAGTTACATTTGCGAAACTGCTCGCCACTTCTCCACTCGCGTCCACGGGCACCTTGTATCGGACAAGGCCTCATGTCTACCAACACATAGCTTCATCTCACGCTTGCATAGAGTCCTGTTCCATGGAATGTTTCACTATACTTCATACCGCCGCCTCTGGGTTCCAGTTAAAGATTAAGGACGAGATGTATATAAAGTGGGAGAAACCTGGCTATTCTAAGTCAGCAGATGAAACATGTCAACCTGTCACTTTCCATGTAGCTTTGCTGTTATTTTGGAAGTTTGTTTTTCTCTCCTCATTGTTCTTTTGTGACATTTAGCTTTCATCGAAATCGTTGTAATTAGCATGTTCAAATTGCAACGAGCTTCTACAGCTGAAGATGGCATAGGTTTGCCGAAACATATCTTGTAAATAGACCTTTTTACCGATACGGCGGCCATATTATTGAATTAATTCGATTTAAGGATTATTAGAAATATGACCTTTACTATATTTCTCGGGAAAAAGGCGATCATTATTACATCCTAACACGGCACAACGATCTTGTTTCCCATTACAATCTTATTCTAAGAAAACGTTGAGAAAAAATGCCCCGAAAGGCGCTCGTAAATACTAACAGAATGCGCTCATGCCCCCCCCCCTCCCCCGGGCATCCCATAATACTCCTTAAATTGTACTCATTCAATATGGCCGCCGAATCGGCAAAAAGCTCTTTTAAAAACTGTTGTGCTATTTCGTCAAATCGTGACAAATTTTCTGCTTTTGCGCCCTATCCGGTTTAGTGTGAACATAGCCTCAGTCTCAATTATACGTCGCTTGGTTCTGGTTTTTGTTCATCCTTATGAAGTCTTGGAATATAAGACAAATTTTCATCTATAGCAAATGTACGACGAAAATCGTACCACTGAAAATCAAAAAATTCTTCCCCAGAAAACAGCTTGATGGGTAAAGTCCTTTGTGCTTCCTTGAAAATTGAAAGGAGGTCTAATGTCATCCAGCGCTTGTTCAAAAGCTCTTGTATTATAGCTAAAGCGTCCTTTTTCCAAAGAAGAAGTACTGCAAGAGTTTCCTGGGGAATACGGATTTTACCTCCTTCGTAAAGATCTTGATCTTCTATGACCAACTTCGTGGTTGGAATGAGTGCCAGTTTTTCATTCACATATTCTCGTGCTGTCTTTACAAATTCTTCTACTTCATGGCCGTACATGTAGAATGTGGAATTCATCAGGTGAAGTACAACAAAAAGGGTTGATTCCCTGTCTAAAAAGAAAAAAAAAAGAATCGTGAGCTTTCCTTGTTCCGGTTTTCTACTATTCAATTTCCTGTCACCCTTCGATGTTACTGGAAAAGCAACTTACTCGAGTCTTAAAAAGAAATAGACTATCGTGTTTTTTATTTCATTTATTTTTACCAGCCTGTGAGAAAAAGGTTTACAAAACTTTACAAGCTCAAGGTTATATGTAAAGCTAAAACCAAACAAAGGCACAATTTAAAGCTGAGGCACGGTGTCGATACATGCATGGAGCACAAAAGTTTGTCAAACTGTCTCTTAACGCTTTATCAGTCTTGTCACTTATACATTATTGTATGCTTGTATTATTGTAGCGTTACTATGTGGTGGCGAGTAGACTTCTTGGAGACGATTTCTTTGGTGGCGAGATGACCGTAAACCCGTATTCTATAATGTCGAGGAGTGCTTTCGATGCTCACACCGACCCTTTATTTAAAAATTTAGGACCTCTGAATCTTGAGAGTATGTACATGCAAATTTCAAATACGTAAATTTGTGTCTTGATACAAATCTTGCTTACTTCCTGATTGGTTCTCAAACTCATTAATAATTCATAAAGAAAATACAAAGGAAATTAATGCTTAATGAGTGTTTGGAAATCGGATGAAAAACTGCTCATTTTTACATCCTTAATTTCTCTTTGTAAACTCATTTTGTTTGAGAAGTAATATCAAGCATGCATTCGTCACAGTGTTGCATCACCCGAGGAAACACCTCGAATTGTAAGGAGATATTTCCCATCAATTCTTTATTTGCCCTTTGAAGTTGTTTTAGCCGTAATTTACAGTGAGTTTTAGTCCTTTTAAATTATACACATTTTACTTCAATGTTAACTTTTAAATGGATATTTAGTTTCTGAATAATTATACAGCTTAGTCACTGAACAACTGGACCTTTCTCCTGTTCAAATACCAACCATTCGTAGATTTTAGTTTTGACATTTTAAGGAATCCTGAGCAAAGGAAACTCGAATTCTTTTGCACGGATTTACTGCTGAATCTTTGTAAGTTTCCGAAATTCATTTCCTTGACTGACTGACATTTAATTTTGAGTCATTTAGTTTAGTATATGAATCATTTTAAAGCTGAATTTATCAAGATTTGTTTTCAGTGTTCAGCTGATTTTATTCAGCCTTCTTTCCACTTGTTTTGTGATGTTGTAATAAGTTGATCGGTTAGTAGCGGAGCTCTCGCGCGCGAAGCGCGCCAGCGGAGCACCATGTTTAAGAAAATTTGGTAAACTATCTATCCGAGAAAATTTGGTTATGACGTAGCGTACGAACGCCGACCGTCCGTACACCCACTACATGTAAGCCGATGTCAAGTGTCACACTTGTCAGGAGCGAGAAATAAATAACAACGGAGACTAATTTCGTTGGAAGAAAAACATGAAAATTATATAGCGGCGGTTAGAAAATGAGAAATGCTAGCGGCTACTAATGTGAAAAAGGAGCGGCAGTGAAAAAACAGAGTGAACAGGAACACAAACATTTCCTCCATAAACCGCGTAAATAGGAAGCTAAAAGAAGTTTCACGTTTTAGTCGTGTAAAACAACGGTGAGGAAATGTACAAAAAAAACTGCTGCACGTGCAGAGTTGTTTTTTTTTTTTTGCTAATTAGATCTATTGTTGTTGTTTTTACCGTTCTCGTTGCTTTCAACTTGTCTTTAGTATTACTCGATTTTATACTTTCTTTGAGGAATCTATAAATATTAAAGAGAGCTTCGCTTTTAGCCCTTGCTAAAACTATATATTATAAATAGAGCACTGTTATCCCTCTTTTTCGATTTACATTGCGGATTTACATGTTTGACTTAATGATTTACATTTTGGATGCAGTCATGCCTGTATGATTTACGTCCAGGAACTGAAGATTAAACTGCTGAAGTCCAAGTATGAGTGCTGTCCTGTTTTTCCAGTTGTAGCAGATCCTAGTACCGTGGAACAATGACAAGTTTTTTTCCCGCTATCCAAACGAGTTGCAGAGTTAGTTTTCCCCCTTGTTGTTCATACACCCGATTTGTGCTTGGAAGGGCAAAACCTATCGTCACAGAATTTCGTCAAAAATACTCCGCTGCGCGTCGTATTTCAGTTTCAACTCTCTTCATAGTGTGGCGATGAAACACTGCGCCTCATGCTTGATACATTACTTTAATTATATGTTTTTACGCCAGGTTCATTCTTATGGCACTAGAAGTTCGGAGCTTTTTTATTTACCACAATGAGGTACCATAAGAAAGTGCTCTGACTACCAGTTTCCAGTTTCTTAGTTTTGAAATTCGAAATGCTGTGAGCTAAAAGGCTCCTCTTATCAGAAATATTCATTTATTTCATTTTTATTTTCCTTTGATTTTCATTTTCGTTTTTTTCTCAGGTTTTTTTTCCTTTCGCTTTTTTTTAGCTTAATTATGATTAATAATGGTAATTGAACTGAGTGGAGTGCAATTTGGTCTGAAATCATTGCGTGATTTCGACCGAGTTCGATTTGAAATCACAAGTATGATTTCAGACCAAAATTGTACGACACGAATTGCAATTACCCCTTTATTACATTCATTTTGAAATCACTCATTTTTTTAAAATCTGTATTTATTGGTCCACGAGGCTGGTTCGTAAAAAGCGGAACCGGAAACGCGTTTACATGTACGTGTCAACAAAACCGAATGACAGATGTTACTTAATGTGATTAATAGGAACCAGTGGTGCTTGTTGGTGTAGGACTGGCTGTTGGAATGTTGATAGAATGGATGCCTTTGCAGCTGTACTGTTTTGATTTGAAACGTCGTTTGAACTGTTCTCATTTGGCACTTCTTTAAATTCGCTGATTATGTGAGACAGTTCTTTCCGTTTATTCTTGTCCATTTCGTCGTTGTCGTCCAACGAAGATTCACGTGCATGGCCTGTTATTTCACAGATAACGTTTCACTGCTGACCAGACTTCAGTTTTGACATTATGGTTGGTTGGTTGGTCAGTTTTTTCTTTGTCTTTAGACAGGAGGCCATGGATTTCACGATGTTACCGATGGTATTTTCGCCCATTCTAATCTTAGTGTGAGAGATATCATTTGATTGAGGACAATTTATAACGCTCAGATACAGTGGCCCATCTTTCATTCCGTCGGGTCGCTTGGATAACCAAAGCTTGAAAAGGCTCACTGGATCAGTTTTTCCGTTGTTCTTCGCGATATTGTCAGACCACCGCTTCGTGATTTAGTCGGACGTTTGCGGAATTCTACAAATTCGCTACCGTCTTCTTGTTGTCTTATGACGAAGCCCTCTACGCAGGCATCATAGTGCTCCTGGCGACCTCTAAATCCAAGTTGCTCAGTCAAGTTTTTGAAGTTAACATTGGTCAAGACTTTTCCGTTGAAATCACCAAGCTTACCTTTTTACCAAGAGGGAAGACTCTTCCTCCGGGGTGAGAGGCTGAGATTTGTTTGGTCTTTTCTCCTTTCCTTGTTGTCGCAGAGAAATTTCCTTCGCCGCGTGGAGGATTCTAATTGTAAGTTGTGAAACTCCCTCGATCGTACGATGCTCAGTGGATAATTCTTCTCCTTTAAATACCTTTCAATGGCACTCTGCATGATTTTAAGGGATTCCGGCTCGTAATAATCTCCGTCCCTTTTTTATCCCTTTTTTTACTTGGGCGTAGAACTTGCTCAGGATGTTGTCAAGCTCCTCCGGCGCCATTGTTGCTATGTCTACATTTTCTAGATGACGGGACTGGCACCAACTTTTGACTACATTCATCCACTGTTTTGTCGAGCGGGAGGTATTTTTGTTGACGGCAACAGCTTTGAGCTCTTCAATTTCTTCGCTTGAAATCTACATTTTGTATTTTCTGAGGTGGCTTTGGATTTCTCTCTTTGTTGCTGGACTTTGCATCGCACGGATCCAGAGTGGATGTGGAGGAAAAATTATCAAAATATTCGTCAAACTGGACACTGAATGTTGTCGGAAACTCCCCTAAAGGTACTTCTTCAGCCTCTAGGATCGATCACTCTCATCATTAAAAAACTATAAGTAATTAAATTCGTCCATTTTCGCCTTTGTAAAAAAAACGTTTTGGCAACAAAAAACTTGCACAAAGTTTGTTACACCATTTTGCCTTTATTTTTTGGGTTTTCCTGCAATTTGATTAATTTGATTGAAATCTGATTGGTTGGTTCTCATTGATTGGAAAAAAAGATGCGATTTAGGGCACAAAATAGTGCGATTCGTGAATAAATCACATCGTTCAAAGCCAATCAGATTGTAATGAACACCTATGATTTCCAAATAGATGATATAATACGATTATCTAATTGCCAACGAGCAGCCACTCAAAAGCGCAAGGCTGCGAGGCGGCAGCCTAATAGAGACGTGCGCGATAGTTCCAGGGGCAGAAAAAATCTCGAATCGATGTAACATATAGTAATGTAAGGTAACTTTAAAGACGTAATGTAGAAAAGAGAATGCATTGTGTTTTCCAGCGAACAGGTGAACAGCGAACAGAACAAAGCTGGCATCCAGGAGCCGTGTGCGTGCTTGTGAGTCCCGTGTTTATCCCGTCTTCAACCAATCGTCGGGTGGATTTATTTGCATCATTTGCATCATACGCGCATGGCAGCGCATTTGCCGGCTGGAATTTTTTATTGCCTGCCCTTACGAAAAATAATAACGCCGCGAATTTTTTTGTGTCTTTGAGGCAAAATAATTCGGAAAAATAATTTGTAGTTCATGACATTTCTAAAAAAATTAACAGAGCGCTCATATAGGTAAAATCTTTGTTCGTTGGCACTCAGTGATAGCTATAACTAATACTAATACATTTTAAGATTTACTGTAGCTGAGCCATTGATTTCTGCATGTATAATTCTGTAAAAAATTTTGTTATAATTTAACTGAGGGAGCCCATTCCTTATAAGCCCGGTTGCTCCCCTGGGCTTCCTCGCCATTAGCTTATTAAATATTGAGATTTTCTTGTTTGTACATCCTTATGGCAAAACAGTATCTGAACTGACCTGAAAGGTATGTTTCAAAATGCAAACGACTAAAACCTCTTCTATTTCTTTGCTACAATAACCATCGAGGTATAAACCAAACTGGACGAGAAATAATCGCGAGAAATAATTCAAAATTAAAAAATCAACTAACCTTCATCTTTCGCTTGGCGAATCCATTTGTCCATGACGGTTGAGACGGCCACTTGGAATTTTTCTTTCTCTCCCTCATGACGTCTTTTCATTTCTTCCAGCTTCTGTTGCATCTTCTTCACGGTTTTCTCAAGTTCCAGTTTCCTTTGCTCTCTTTCCTCTATCACCTTTTCGAAGAGTTTTTTCACCGCCAGTCGTCCTTCTTTAAACACGCTCCTTTCCTCTTTCGTGAAACGGTAGCTTAAGGGAGGAAGCATCCTCATGGTGACGTTGTAATCACTCTTTGGCACCGGTTCTCCAAGACGCTTTTTGAGAAATGCTTCCTTAGCCTTTGCCTTCAAGTCAAGGCGGTCTTCCGTCTCCTTGCTTTTCCTCAACGCCATCAGCTCATTCTCCGTTTGTCCTGCAACCTTCACTGTTAATTTAGTTATTTGGCTCTGTGAATTTAGAGCTTGGAAAAAACATCCAATTCTCTCAACATCAGGATAAGCGTCTTCAGTAGCATTCCTGTCAGAGTACTCGATAATCAAAACTTCTGATTTACTATAAACCTTTGAAGGACGTTCACTGGCGTTTAACAACTTCTTCATTTCTTTCAGGGGAAGAGAAGGACGAAGTGCGCGCGATTTTACTTTCTCCAGCATTTCTGCAAGGTCGTACAACTGCAACTCCTGAAAAACGTCTTTTAACAGCTTGACTGGAGTGTCAGGAAAGAGTTCGGCTATATTTTCCAGCATATAGAGGGACTCTTTCTCACGATCAAGCCCAAAAGACTGATAAAATCGCTGAAGAGCAGTGGGGTCCACTCGAAGTCTGCATACCAGTTCTGCTATCACTGTTCTACTTAGATCTTTTAAACACAGATTGGAGACGGAATCTAGGAAGAAGAGAAAATATTAAAAAAAAATGCAATGCGTTTAATATAAACAGGAAACTATGCAAGATTACATAATGTTTGGATTTGTCGAGGCCTCCAGTCATTATTGATATCCTATGTGAATATTTATTTAATACGACGATGTTTCTCCCGGTTGTTCTTGAAATGCTCAAGGTCTAATCATGGGTTTTATTATCAAGTGTGTTTTACCGTTAGTTTCTCCTTTTCCAAGCTCAGTTGGTGCACCGGGTGATTCCGACATTCCACTGTCGCTTGTTTCGGTTGTTGTGCTATGTGAATCGATATCCAGCTTGTTTTGTTCTAAATATCTCTGAACATTAATGTAGGTAAAATTTTCAACCTGCCTCTCCTCCCTCTGTACAACAGGACCTTTAAAATATAAAAGTGTGATGGCAAAAGAAACGCAAATGAATGTTAGAGCAAAGGAACTGAAATAAGACAAATGAATCGGAAGTGAAAGTGGGATAGTATTAAGAGTGTTTTCTCATTAAACATCGCTAACCCTATCAACATGGGAACATGTTAAAATATCTTGTGAGTTCAGTATGATGTAATCACGTAGGAGTTATTTGAAGTATTAAGGATGACGCAAACATCAAGAGAAAAAAATTGGAATTCTTAAACCCTACAGAGTCAACGCTCTTCATTTATTCGACTAATTTTTAGTCTTTGACGCTACCATGACCTACCTCCCACTTCCTGCATATAAATTACACACTTCCCAACTTCCCCTGATTTACCCCTGACGAAATGCTAAAGGCTGGTTTTCACTAGCGAGGGAGTCGGAGTCGTAATCAAAGGGGTGGAGCTTATGATCTAGTGAAAACAGCGTTCTGATTCCGCTTACGATTCCCTCATGTACGTTCCACTTATGATCTAGTGAAGACCAGATCGTCACAGTCGGAAGCAGAGGCGGAAGAACTAAACCAATTACAAAGCGTAAGAAATTGTATTGTGATTAATTTATCATTCCGCTCTTGTGCTTCCGACTTTTGCTTACGTCTCCGATTTTTGATTTCCACTAGGTTAAAAGCCCTCTTACGACTTCTGTTACGACTCCGTCGGTATAGTGAAAACCAGCGCTAACCTTTGAAACGTCAGCTTTTCAATCTCCTTATGATGCACAATCTACGTTTACGTAGTCAATAATACCAATCGTTTGCACTTCCGCACCAACGCAAAGTTACAGACTGAGTATTTTTCGAAACCAACACCTTAGTCTCTTAGTGACTCTCCATAATTGACCAATAACCCTAAATCCGTTTTCCCCATGTAACTTCAGAAAGTATGTATAGGTAAGGGGGAAGGGAATTACTAACTGTTACAAATATCTCATGCACCTTGAGCTTCACTGATTAACTCTGTCCGGGCTTTCTCATATTCTAGTTCGTCGATGGTCACTATGACTTCCACTTGCTCTCCGCCAGCAATTTCTCTCATTTCGTCAGTGACAAGTAAGGTTTGCAAGCAGGCTTTCAGGGTCCCGTCCGTGTACATACTCCACAGGTTTTCAAGGGCTGAACGACTTTTTACTTGAACTTTGAGACACACACAGCCTTCGGTTATTCGAATCAAACTTGCGCCAGAAGGAAGTACGCATGTGTTAACTGCCGTGATGAGCTCGCCATATGTTGAGTCCCGAATCAACAGCTCCAAGCTGGAAGCGATTGTAAAGCCTCCTGCTACAGCTTTGAACAGAGTCTTCATGTTTAACACTAAAACACAAAGAATAGAACGCACTCTTCAGGGTTCTCAAATAATTGGGCGGGTAAGACAACAAAAACACAAAGTCAGCTTTCAAAGTGATTTACTAAAGCCTGTAGCTAGATGCTGTCTTTAGCCGAAAACATTGTCACCCCAGTAATGTATATTCTCTCCTCCCATTTGCAGACTCTTTGAGGAATTAAGTTACCAGCCAGGCAACTTTTCTTGTTCCCAGGTCTGTACACGATTCCCCCCTCCTGTCCCTTTTATAACCTGCAATGCACTAGAAGGGGTCACAAAAAAGGGAGCCTGAAAATGGTTAATCATGAATCCTCCCTCCCGCCATATCTTATTTGTATTTTAATAATTTTTGTTGTTATGTTTTACAATTTTTTACACACTGACCCTTATGAACACGTAGGAAATATACAAAAAACCAAAGAATGAAAACTAAACATATATCTTGTCGCCATATCTTTGGCGACAAGAAGGAAAGGTGAGAGGCAGTGAAAATAAGATTTGAGTGAAAATAAGGATACTAAAAAAGTGAAAACTAGTCTTCAAAGCTACGGCGCTTACAAACATATAGGTACGAAGATACCTTTTTAGATTATAAAACTTATTTACTATTTTAATTTAAAAGCGAAACATGTGAAAGGGGAAACATACGATAGCAAATTTTTCCCCAAATGAGTAAAAAGTTTAGTTCACTCAAGCATAAACAGCTACTAACGGTAGGCTGGTTATGAAGGTATAATTTATGTATGACGTAATTGAATATATTTTTTGATTTTTCGCAGACTGTCTGACAGTGGTTTTAATAACAGCCCAGTAGTAGGTAGTTATAAATTAAACAACTTCCCTGTGAAGAGTCAAACGGCGTTCGATTTACCTTCAAATTCCACGTATGCTGAGTCTTGTCCTTTCTTTTATAGGTTCGCAAATTAAACAAATAACATTTTGGCTTTTGCTAAATTTGCTCAAACACTTACCGTATAATTCAAATGGAATACTGAATTACACTACTATAACCTACAACACTAGACAAATATTCTCAGAATGTGTCCTTTTGCAAAACTTCTCTTGGCAATTGTTTGTTCGATGTTTCCCTATAGCTGCTTTCGAAATCCTGAAATTAAAGGTTGGGTAGTATGTCGGTCTTCCGATTCCCTCCTTTAGCTAGGGCCGATCAGCGTAATGTATTTCTTACCTCCAATCAGTTTCTCGCCAACTGACGACAATACGGCACCAGCTTGCGCTAAAACATAAAAGACAGACATATGCCATTTTCAACATCTTTAGAAACTATTATTATAGGTATAATGCAAACACATGTGAATAAGGGTAGTTAACAAATTTGACGAAACAGGACATTTGCTTTGTCAGTGAATACCTTTTCGCCTTTCAAACTTCAGTTCACGACTTAGTCGTTGCTCGAACTCCTCCACTTCGTTAAGCAGATCAATTTTCTCCGTTTGGGCTAAAATCTCCTTTAGAGTTTCGAGGCAGTCAATTCCAAGCCAGTCGTTTAGTTCTAGCTCCCTAAACAACGATCCTACATCATGAATGTTTCCTTGCCTTTCTACTGTTATCTTTCCTCTACAAATCGAGACAAGTCGTTCCAGATCATTTAGCTCGTCGAGTACTCGAACCGTCTTCTCAAGCAGGCGACTGTATTCCTTTCTTTTGGCCTCAAACTTTTCAACTTGTTGAAAAAGAGTCCATTCCTCAACAACTTTTAAAACACGCTTCAATAGCACTAGACGATCGGAACTGAGAAATCCGTTGTCTTCTAATTCTTTAATCAACGAGCGGGTTGGAATGTTTTCTTCGCCATGATCTGTCACTTTCCCTCTGCACAAAAACAGTAATTGGTCGCCTACATCCAGCTCATCGAGTCTTTTACTTATCTGGTAGAGTAAATTATTGTATTCGACCTCAGACATTTTTTCGAAGAAAGTTACGCTGTTGTTAGTCGCAGTGATGGCGTCCAACCGAAACTAAACAGGAGTGTTCGATTTGTCATCTCGTGAGGTAATTAATATTCAAAAAGGCCATTTGGCCATAACGGAAACAAGGGCGCAGAACCACAGCCTGTTGCGGAAGTGGACTTCTCAGAGAAGCTCTCTTACCTATATCCAAGATGTCCGCTCAACAGGCTTATGCCCTGCAATAGAGTAAAACAAGAAATTACCTCTTCTCTTCAGAGGAAGGTCGACGTGTTTGTAGAAACCAAGTTTAACGGTTAAGTTATTCAGCAAATTTTTCTGGAGCAGGCTCCCCCTTCCCACACAAAACCCGTCAACTTCGACGTATTAGTACGTGATGCATGTTGCAGAGTCCCAGTCGATTTGATATTTCTTCTGTAAATGGTGCTCAGCAATGCGGCTGTTGACATGATCATTTCTACAATGATCGGTTTGCTATTTTAGCAGCACGTCAGGATGGACACTCGGCTAACTAGTTAGCCAATAAAACGATAGAAGATAGCGTGAATCTTCCATACGTGATCACGCAACGGCGTTTTTACGGATCATTTTCTCTTTAGCATCAGGTTGGAGGAATTTTTTTGGTCACGCGAATATGGGGTGCCATTACCGCCAAAATTCAGCTATCGTTACTGTCGTAAATGGTGCCTCTGTTTTTGTAAATGGTGCCTCGAATTTTGTTTATGGTGCCTTCGTTTTCATAAATGGTGCCTTCGTTTTTGTAAATGGTGCCTTTAATTTTGTAAATGGTGCTCCCATTTTTTATTATTATTATTTTTTTAATGGTGCCTCCTATTGTGTTAACATGGTGCCTATATCTTATAAGTATATGGTACCTCTGTTTTTGTTTATGGTGCCTCTGTTTTTGTTAAACTGGTGCCTATATCTTAGTATATGGTACCTCTACTTTTGTTTATGGTACCTCTATTTTTGTTTATTGTGCCTCTCTTTTCACATATGTTGCCTCTAAACTTGTTAATGGTGCCTCTTATTTTGTTAAACTGGTACCTTTATCTTTGTATATGGTGCCTCTGTTGTCTTAAAAAATGCTACCGCTGTTTTCGTAAATGGTGCTTCAAATATTCAGCAGTCTGGGAACGACTCTCTAGTGTTTTTTTTTGTTAATTTTTTGTTTCTTTTTTTTTTTAAGGTTGCAGAAGTTGCTGATTTATCTGAACTTGGCAAAGAGGAGGCAATCAGTGTTCTCTCAGAGAGTGGACTTTCCATGACATTAACTGTAAGTTTGTAAATGTTGTGATGGCATTATTGGGTCAGTCAAGGTTTCTGGGATTCTGACCACCTTCCCCTCCCCTAACCTAACGTTTTGCCTAAAGTGAGAAGTTAGTGTTAACGTTGGGTTAGGGGAGGGGTAGGTGGGCAGTTTCCCAGAAACCTTAACTGATCCGCATTATTTTTAACAGCATATTATTAACAATACTGAAAACTCGATATTGATAGAAAAGTATTTTAAAACTTACACACGCAATGTCTGATCAGGAGAGAAGCCATTCAAAAGCACTTTCAAGCTTGCTCGACAGTGAAGTGAAATTCACGAATAATAAAAAAAAAACACCAAACAGTTTAAAAGAAGAGAAGCAAAAATAAATATTTTTCTAGATCAGGCCCCAGTTGCTCAAAAGGTGATTAATGCTATCCACTGGTTAAATCACCATCCAGTGAATCAATAAACAGTGAGAAACAGATTAAAAATAAGTATTCTATACAACAAAATAAATTTTAAAATATCTAAAATACAGATCCTTACAAATTACATAAATTGGATAAAATGACAACTAATTAAAAATAATTTTCAAATACCTAAAATCTGAATCATTTTTATAAATAAAAGAGCAGTCTTTTTTGAAATTGATACCCCTTATGACACCTTTAATTGTGGACTGCACTATCCATCATTTGACCAGCTTGGGACAGGTGCATATGTTTTCACGAAGAGAACGGATTTACCTGCATGTACATGCAAATGTTGCAATCTCCTTCTCAAGGATATTGTTACCTACAACTACAACTTACAGGTCGTTGACCAGTTTCTTACTGTATTATTGTTGTTCTGTGAATGTCTTTCAGAATGATAACAAAATGCGAGTCATC
>CALNXI010000697.1:121855-206052 GCA_942486025.1 Porites evermanni | reverse complement strand
CGTCAAATTTAACCAATAAAAACGGAAGCTATAGTTGTAGTGAGAAAAAAAATCCAGCTACATAACTATAGTAAATAAGCATAGAGTTAGCGAAAATCCGTCAACATCGTTACAAAGAACACCTTAAAACCAGTAGAGATGCTAAGTTTTGTTGAAAATCAACGAAGATACAGCTTTGCAAATTACGATGGTGGCAAGCTCATATCTGGCCACCCCACCATAAAAAACTTCTACACAATGTCGCGACTTTGTGGAGCGATAGGCTGATTTAGCAACAGAACGGGGACGTCAGTTGACGAAGGCGCGGGCAAATCAAACGACTGGCTTGACCAATGGCTGAGCGGCAAACTAGGCACCGGAAGTAGAGTTTAGTCCTTTTCGGGCGCTTTGCCGTCGTCAAATGACGTTCCCGTTCTGCTGCTAAATTAGCCTAATATCTTCGCTCGCTTTAGAAGTGTCACCTTTAAACTTGGCAACATTACTGATTGTAAGGAGCACTAACCAGCGGTGTTGATGGATTTTCACTCACTGGTCTGCCTCAAAACTTGAGGCCATGAGCCTAAGCTAGGGTACAGGGCCGAGTTGTTCAAAGCTGGGTTAAGATAACCCACGGTTAGTGCGAGATTTGAATTAAGATTTGAAAGCTTAAAAAGCATTTCAGTTTTAATTCTTTTTGTCCACAAGTTGATGATTGGAAGCTCTAAAAATAAGAGAGAAAATTATCCGAGAAAATGCTTTTGAACACAAGAAAAAGAAACCAGCGCTAACCGGCCTTCGAACAACTGGGCCCAGGAGACTATCATTTGGCGACTTCATCGTGAAGTCACTCTCACTGACCTTTTGTTTGTTCAATTCTCTTTGCTTCCGTTTCTCCTTCCGACGGTCATCTGTTTTCCGAACTGATCCTTGAATGGTTCGAGGATATGTTTTAATCTACGGTGACAATACAAGAAAAAAGTTACCTCGACCACACTAGAGTGCAGCGGCGGAAATTACATGAACACGTTTACTTACAAACTCTGCATCTGGTTCCTCAAATCTGAAATTATACTTTCGTTCAAATTCTTCCTGTTTCTCGACTTCTGATTCATCCTATATTGAAAATAATAGAACAAAAACACATTAGCCTTGTTTGGCATTAGAAATCATTATAGAGAATCAAAAATAAAATGAATGACGCACGATGAATTCTATCCTAGATCCTGAAGACAAACTTCAGTAACTTTAAATATTGAAGCGATCTTTGCAAACTATGTTTATCCAAAAATTAAGGGCAAGCACTCGTTAGCAAAAAATCAATCGAAACAAGAACTGGACAGATCAATGTAAACTTCTTGAACCATTGCCTAAATTAGTCCAGTCCAAATGATGTCACATAGTTACGTCATGTCGTAGAGTAGATTGGTTTTAGTTATAAATAACATCATTTTTTAAGGTTGAAGGTTTTTTAGGGTAGAGAGTTTCAGTGTTATCCACAGTTGAGAATGAAACGACGACCAAGGTCAAAGAAGATTGAGCGTTTTTTCGGGGGGTGGGACTTTTGGGCCTAGGTGACTCCTTTATTCATAAAAAAGTACCTCTTCATCATCAGCAACAATCTCTTCATAAGTTGGAATTCTAAGGACCAAACAAAATCGAAAAGAAGCATTAATCACGATGAATGATCTTTACATCTGTACTTCACTTTACAACTTAAAAGAGACCATGAAAATGTAATACTTTACCAGTGTTTAGCCACACATGAGGCACCTTCATTAAGGGCGCTTTCTGCCCTGCCAGACCATTCCCACAGTAATGAGAATTTCACTTTTAATCAAAACTATCCAGCCAGATCAGTCAAATCCTAATTGCTATGCACGAAGCAGATGGTTTTTTAGCAAAAACCTTTTGGAAAAGTCTATTTCATTGTTAAAATGACTGCTCCAGCCGTAGTCTGGTGTGCCAGCTCTCACTTTTGGAAAGCGCCCTAAGATTACACGTACATGTACAGTACATGTAGGTCGTATACTATCATATGATCGTGGGTAAGAGTGTCCACTATCTACCTGCAAGCTTCAGGTTTTATTAAAGATGAGCAAACTTGTGGCAAAAGCAATTCAAAGGTTTTTATCACAGGTGTGCATGTGACTTAAGGTCCCATGACATAAACCTAAGCCTAACGCCTTAAGTTGAAAACCCCAACTGCTACCATTTGTACCTGCACCTGCAATTTTAATCCAAGCAAAACGCAACTGAGTTTCTCTCCCTTATCTAGAAGATCAAGAGCCACGTTGGATCACTAGTATGAACAAAAAGAAAAATAATATATAGGTACTGTATACCTTTCTGAATCCTTGTCAATGTAATTTCTGTCAAGAATATAATCCCTCAAAAATTGCTCTCCTTCATCTAAACTGGGATCTGTCCAGTATCTCCTTAATGCTTCCTAAAATAACAATAACAAAAAGGAGAAGAAGAGTCAGAAAAAAGAGGAAAAATGTAAATGATCACAACATCTTCATTGCGATACATATTTTTTTAATAGCTGTAGCTTTTATTTAGATGCCTGTTGTAGGTAGGTACATTATAGCTCCTTTAAACCAATTGTAATCTCACATTTTTTGGTTGTGAAGTGTAGAAAAGGCAGAGAAAGAACAGTGAAAAATAGGTCCATCTGTCTGTCCCTGCCCCCAGCCCACCCTCCAACCTGTTTTTTTGTCAGCCAATGTTTCACTCCCAACCCCAACCTCCCGTCCCTCCCCACAAAAAAGCCAGATCACAATGAGGTATAACTAACAGGTGTTTATTTACTCACCAGTTGAACAGCTGGTTTTGTGTCTTTTTTCTCTTCTTGCCCCCTCAACCATTCCACGTAAGCTCTCTCCTCCTGCATCTATAAAAGGCATTTTTATTCATTCAAAACAATAATACCATACTTTTCCATTTCTGAGTGGCTAGAATATTACTAGAATATTACTGACAAATATTTCATAACCAGCTAGTGCTGTTCAAAATTTGGAAGAGGCAACTGACTATATTTATTCAACAATATTATTATATCTAACATCAAGAAAGGTAAAACTTTGAATCCACATGCCAACTCTCCCTGATTATAGAGCACCTGTCCTCCCTCACCTGCAAGGGCAACCAAATCAGCTCCAGACAAAATCCACTTTTGAACTTTTCTGTGCTTGTGTTTGGAATTTACCCATTTTCCCGAAAAATTCGAAATCTTTTTTACAGGTTTGGGGGTATTTTTTAATTTATTTCATCACTAACAAAGATTATTTCATAATAATTACAGTAATATTACACTAGCAAATTTTGATGCTCTGTATTTCATGTACATGTAAGACATCAATAATGACCTACAATGTAAGCAATTCCCATGTTACAATTTGCAGAATGGGCTGATTTGTACTTGTCATCGGGGAGGGGAGGGGGAAGGGGAGGTGGTCACTGATATTGGAGGGGCTAATGCAGAACAGAGTCTCCAGATTATTTTTGGACCTCCAGAGGTTGACATCTCTAAAAAGACAGTGCAGAGGCTCAGCCACTTTGGCGAGAACAAAGCAAAAGATTTCACATGCTATGCAAAGAGAATTTTTACCTTTTCCTCTGAAGTTTTTTCCCTGACCTTCAGGAAAGCATTATCATCATCATCATCATCATCATCATTGGTTTGAATGGCTTTTTTAAAACTGGAAGAAAATTGGAATCAAATGATTATTAGAAACTGTTTGAAACCATTCCTCTTCTTCCATTAAAGCCACAATACATGTACATAACAAGGGCAACATCTGAGGAATAACATTACAACCTTTCCTTGAGGAGCTTTTGTTCTTCTACAAAGGTAGGAGATGCCCTGCCCTGTGACACAAAAAATGCGCAAATTATAAGTTGAGCAAATGTTACTGTTTGTACATGTAAGGTACGGTTACCACTGCAAAAATTAATAAACTATGTCTTTAACAGTTGCGAAGTTCTTTATGTATGTTTACCTCAGATGTTTCATCTTCATCACTTTCTTCGTCACTTAAGAATGCTTTGCTGCCAGTGAAAATAAAAAATGAGTTAAAAAGTTCTGTTTAATTGGAAGTCAAAGCATCAATCAGTTTGATGATTTAGAGCACCTTTAATTGTGCTGCTTATATAAGATGATTATGCATTATTGACCAAGCATCAGCTCAAGATGGCTGGATATCAGTGATTTTTTTTTAACTCTGCATCTTGCGTCCCTGACCCATAACAAATCATGGCATGTGTCCTGTAGGACACAAAGATAGATTGATCGATCTGAAGATGTGTTTTTGTAGAATATCCTGTTTGTGTGATTTCTAAGGCAGTTATCATGGCTGTTGTTAAACTAGGCATATTTCTTTTAGCATTTGTTGTGCTTTAAAATAGAAGGACTCTAACTTAATTTCAGCATACTGTAATGCAGAGTTTTGGAGTCCGTCTTCAGATTAACTGGGTGGATACATAAAGGCCAAAGTATTTTTTTTACTCATGATTTTTCACAAGATGAGTCTCGAGACTCACCATAACTATTTGTAGCAGAATCACTGGGATATTGGTTGATTCTGTAACATACCCTTTCTGCAACAGTCTTTGAGTAACAGCAAGATAATGGGGGTATTTTGCATTATGCCGAATGGCCACTGAATGCTGAAAATTATTGTGAAGTAAACTTAGTAAATCAACTATTTAAGGACATTTTACTTAAAAAACTCATCTGGAACTTGATTTGGAGTTTGGTGGCTGTTCAGTAGTCTGCGAAATACCCTCTGCTGTTGCTCAAGCTGAGTGACCTATAGTACACTGTACCCTGATTTATATGGCTTTATGCTAGGATATTTAAAATCAGGCAGAATGGCTAGGTTATTTAGCATAATGTTGGCTTTCCCTAAACTAGTGCACAACAGAAATACATTAGCTCAAATTAAAAACATGCATTATCGTGCTTATATGTAGCTAAATTACAGGTAGTACTATAACTCCTTCCACAAACCTTCCTTTCTCTAGCAACTCTTTCCTTTCAAAATCTTTCAAATACATTGGCTTAGTGGACTTGGATTGGTCCTTGCTGTCCTCCTCTGATGAAGATTTTTCTTCTGCTAAAAGAAGGTAACAAGTAGGAGTCAGTGGAAAAAAAGCACAACAAATTTGGGAATTTTTTTATGTTATTTCTCAGGAATGAAGGACAAAACTATTTTGTACAGAAAAAAACTTATGCCTGAACGTTATTTTTAGGTCAGAGTAAGTCTGTATGCAAAGATTTGGCAATTGATTAATTTCAAGTTTGGTAAGTTCATCAGATGTGCCCTTCTACCTCCGGCCCCTTTAATATTTTGTTCTCTCCTTACAAATACAGTGTAACTCCATAATTTATGCATGATGATAATATGAAAAGCTCTCTACATTACAGACAGTTCCCTTGGTACCAAAAGGATCAAACATCATACAATAATGTCAAAAATATGGACACCTTTTTTTAATGGATCAAAAGGCTGTTTTCCACACCCCAAAGATAACAAACATCCTGCACATCCTACCTCTATTCGTTCATATGATGTCATGAGAATTCAAACTTAAGGGTTATCAATTCTTCTGAGTGTTTACTTTCATGAGGTATTACAGCAGCTAAATCTCTATATTCAAACAAATTTTTGGTTCAAAAGGGTTATTTGTTTTGCGAAAGAGCATACTTGAATTTCCAAGCTTAACTGTGTGATGCAGCATTGCAGAACACAAAATACTGTATTTTTTTTTAAACAAGGCCTGGCTGTTTTGAGTGCTAAACTGAAGAGCATGATATTGGGAGGGATAATGAATTCAATATTTACATTATGTACAGTTGTATCAAAATTAATTGTCAACTTTGCATGGATAACTTTACTATTTATAAATTAAAATGCTTCACTACATGTACCTTCACTTCAATAGGAAATGAAGGATCAATATCTAACCATGCCCGTTCATGAGCAGATACACTATGGAATGATCTGTTGTCATACCTTCTTCATGGTAAAAATTGGAATCCTTCTCATAAATCTTGGGATCTCTATTTTTTATCAGAGAGAGCACAGTAAGAAAATCCTTTTCCTTCTGAGATGTAAGCTCCTGGAAAAAATCAGTAATAGAAAGTGTTCATAAATAAAGCTGAGGCTTTTCTTAAAGGGATGCCCCTTAAAAAGGAGATAAAGACAGTGCCAACAACTGGAGCTACAGGTGTAACTACTTCATGAATGGCTGTAGTAAGAGGGAGAATTCAAACAGGGTTAAAGGTAGCCATCAACAACAGCATCTATTAGAGATCAACAGCTTCAACTGTATCATAATTATATATGCACATGCCTGTATGTTGGAGTTCAATTTTATCCTTGATTTCAATTTGCATTTTCCTCTGTTTCAACTATTATAATTTGCCACTTCATTTGCCTCACCCATACATAAACCTTGTTTGTTTGGGATGAATAAAATGCCCAGGAGAAGTTGGAACCAATGGTTATCCTAAATTGGAAGTAGGGAGGGAGTGTGGGAGGGGCAAACAACATGTACTATGGGCAATCTGAAAGTGGCGACACGGATGGAAATAAATTTAAACAAAGGAGAATAAAATTTTGACCAAGGTTAAAGTTGAACCACAACATATATAAAATTATATGTTGTGGTTTAATTTTATCTTTAGTTTAAATTTTATTTCCCTTTGTTTTAGCATATGGTAACGTAGGATAATGAGTTTGAAAAAAAGGGAAAAAAATAAAAGGATAAAATTAGAACGTGAGCAGTCGTCTTTCTTCCTCAGAGCAACAAGCGGCAAACTCAAAAGTGAAATGGTAAAAAGGAGGAGAGATTAGGGCGGAGAGTGGAAAAAAGAAGACTGTGCAGGTTTTCTTGTATTTTGAACTAATGTTCGTAACCTTTGTCGTCGCTTATCTAGTCGACAAACAAATGTCCTTTTACGTACGCTTTACCACGTAATTTTCAGAAGAAGCAACTGTCAATTAAGGAGGCATGAAAAGCGGCAAATTGCCAGATCAAATATCCCATCACAGTCTCTTATTTTGTCTTTGCTCGGGCTTCCGTCCTCGTTCCTCACGGCGATGCTGCTCTCCCCCTGTGCATGCTCTTGATCTACTGTGACTCAAAAGAAAAATAAGAGACTAGTTGCAGTTTAGGATAAAATTGAACCACAACATAAATAAGCTTGAAGGTACAAGTATAAGGTATCAGCAAAATGCTGTTATCAGCTTATTAAAATCAGTTTCCAACATTAATATATTCACTCACTCTCGCATCGTCATCCTCTGATTCGGAAGAGCTTGATTCAGATTCGTCATCAAGATATTTGTCTCCAAACTTCTGTTTCACTGCAAATAACAGACAACAGAACCACGTGATAGGGATCTCAATTTTGGCAGCCAGCATGCAGTGCTCACTACTCACTAGCCTCGAATTTTGAACTTGTTGAACGCCGAAGAAGGTTTTTTTCCTACTTACAATTATCAAGTTCAGCTTTCTCCTTCTGTTTCTGAAGCTTTTTTGCAAAATCCTGGTTTACAGTCAGTTTTAAATCCTCCATTCTGTCCGCCATGTTGTTTATCACGGTATATGTTCCGCTTTCATACATAGCGCCCCAACCTGTCTATGCTTCTACCGCAGGTCTCAAGTATTGCGGAGGCAAAACTTTCCAAAATGGCGGACAAAAGCAATGAATAAATTCCTTACTCTGCTTTAGAAGTTCATTATCCCAAGGCGATCAGGAGGAAATGTTAAGTTTTGAAATTCAGAGCAATACGCAGTTATAATTCTTGCTAATGGGAAACGTTTTGGTTAAATTCGTCAACGTTTCAGGGACAGCAGCACTTTAGCTTGAGAACAAGATGGCTTCCGGTCATAGCCTTTTCTTAATTCTTCTTCTTTTTTGTCAAATGTTGGGTCTTGTGCTGTTTCTGAGAGGTTTCTTTCCTCTGAAGACAGCAATCCAAGGAATGGCAGCCATCACGGACCTTCCCCCGGAGCCATCAGCTGAGAGGCCAGGAGATCCTTTGTCTCCAAAATTCGAAAGACTGGTGATCGTGTTGATCGATGCCTTAAGAGCAGACTTCGTATTTAACAATCAGTCAAGGATGCCTTTTACTCAAGAAATAATCAGAACTAACAAGTCATTTAGGTAAAGTAACGGTATCCTACTAATGTTCTTTGTTGCGTGACACTAAATTATTAATATATTGATTTTTTTTAAGGCCACAGTGACAACCTTTGTATCCAGGGGGGTGGGGGGGGGGGGTCAGGGTTAAAGAGAATCCACGTAGGAAGAAATTTGAAGTGCCCAATAGCTACTCAAATTTAATTATGTGGGAAATCACCACTGTACATAATTTATGCACTAATCAATACCCCTCCAGAGGTGGGTAGGGGGGGAAAGGGGGGTTCCTGGTCTCTGCAAAGAAGCACTAGTTCAAGTTCAAATTTTTGGTGGTTCAGTTAGTGATAAAAATCCCTTGGGTCTTTCCCCAGAGATCCTTTTAAATAGCCCAGCCCCCATCCTGGAGAAAAAATTGCGAACAAAACCAGGGGCGGATCTAGGGGGAGGGTGCAGGGGGTGTTCCCCCCCCCCCCTCCCTTAGATGACCTGCGGTTTTCTAATACAACTGGTATTCTGCAAAAAAAAAACTATCTGGTTTATTGGTGTTGAAGTAGAGCAAGAGATGAGTGCACCCCCTCCTAAAAAATTCCTGGATCCGCCCCTGAAAACTCTCCAAATCCGGAGGCTTGCTTGCATATGTCCCCAGGGTCACCCTGCCAGGATGGCTGCTGATTGGTGCATTATAGAAATAGACCCCTACACCTGCCCTCACTATACCAATGTCTATAAAACATCACTAATTTGCAGAGCCCTATCTTTGCTTTTTCTGACATACCAGTTTCAAACTTGGTACATGTTAAGTTAACTGAATTTAATGTGCTCTTTGCAGCAATATTGAGGACAATATGGTGACAATATTGTCAAAAGTTGAAAAAACACATGGAAGGGCCTACTGAAAAAAAAAAACAGTGAGAAAGTGTCCTTCAGCTCGGGAATTTAATAAACACATGTAGAAGTATAATGACATCTCAATTTTATTTTTTCCAGCTTTCTAGCAAAGGCACATCCACCAACGGTAACCATGCCAAGAATTAAGGTCAGTTTAGCCAACAGAATAGAAATGTTTGTTATGTGCCGCTGTGGTCAGTCACTTAAGCTGTAAGTCCCTTTTTCCTCAATTAAGATTGGTCACAGAAGCAAGGGACAGGTCTGGCCCAAGTAACCAGGAATTCTGCCAACATAATAAACTTTGGGTGAAATGGCTTTTGTCCATAGTGCCTTTTACTTATGATAATAATAATGTGTACTTCTGAGTGAAGGATTTTGATGGTATTGGCATTGGGAAATTAATATTATTTTAATTTATACACCCATAAAATCTGAAATTCTCTTCTTCTCCTGTAGGCACTGACCACAGGTGGGATACCAGGTTTTATTGATGTGGTTTTCAACATAGACTCGGAATTTCTCCAAGAGGACAATTTGATAAGTCAGATGAAGTTTGCAAACAANCTCTCCAAATCCGGAGGCTTGCTTGCATATGTCCCCAGGGTCACCCTGCCAGGATGGCTGCTGATTGGTGCATTATAGAAATAGACCCCTACACCTGCCCTCACTATACCAATGTCTATAAAACATCACTAATTTGCAGAGCCCTATCTTTGCTTTTTCTGACATACCAGTTTCAAACTTGGTACATGTTAAGTTAACTGAATTTAATGTGCTCTTTGCAGCAATATTGAGGACAATATGGTGACAATATTGTCAAAAGTTGAAAAAACACATGGAAGGGCCTACTGAAAAAAAAAAACAGTGAGAAAGTGTCCTTCAGCTCGGGAATTTAATAAACACATGTAGAAGTATAATGACATCTCAATTTTATTTTTTCCAGCTTTCTAGCAAAGGCACATCCACCAACGGTAACCATGCCAAGAATTAAGGTCAGTTTAGCCAACAGAATAGAAATGTTTGTTATGTGCCGCTGTGGTCAGTCACTTAAGCTGTAAGTCCCTTTTTCCTCAATTAAGATTGGTCACAGAAGCAAGGGACAGGTCTGGCCCAAGTAACCAGGAATTCTGCCAACATAATAAACTTTGGGTGAAATGGCTTTTGTCCATAGTGCCTTTTACTTATGATAATAATAATGTGTACTTCTGAGTGAAGGATTTTGATGGTATTGGCATTGGGAAATTAATATTATTTTAATTTATACACCCATAAAATCTGAAATTCTCTTCTTCTCCTGTAGGCACTGACCACAGGTGGGATACCAGGTTTTATTGATGTGGTTTTCAACATAGACTCGGAATTTCTCCAAGAGGACAATTTGATAAGTCAGATGAAGTTTGCAAACAAGAAGATTGTTTTTTACGGTGATGACACGTGGATGAGGCTGTTTCCTGAGCACTTTGAAAGGACAGATGGCACAACATCATTTTTTGTCACTGATTACACTGAGGTGTGGCAATAGCAGTAGCAGTCCCAAGGGGGTATTCCAGAGTTAATGTGACAGGGATGATTGACAGAGGGCAAAAACTAAAACTCCAAGAAAATCACTACAGTATCCAATGAAACCTGAAGAATTCCCTGGACCAAGCATTAATCCCCCCAAAATCTCAAGCCCATACTCCCACGGTCATATAACTGGAAGGCATTAAATATTCAAACAACTGCAAACAAGCAGAACTACATGACTATGTGTGTGGTACTACAACAATCTACAGATTGTTTTGAATACCAAAACAATCCCTGCTTAAATTGAGGCACCCCAAAGTACTACCTTTACAATATTCCCTTCAAATTTGGCTTGTTCAAGCAAAATAATCTCAAAGTTACATGGAGTATTTTTTGGAAAATAATCAGGACTTAGTACACAAAATAATTATTAATTTCTTGTTTGCACGTGACGTCACGGCGACCATCTTGGTGGTCCAGAACAAAAGTATTTATCTCCTCTGGGAACTAAACTCTATTTTATGTAAACTTTTCTCGCAAAATTTCTATTGTATTGACCCCCAACATGGCCGCCTTGTCATGTGGTTGCAAACCAAGAATTGAAGGAAAACAGTGAATTGCAAATTAATTTATGATGGATGACTTGTCCTAATCCATTCATTGCAATTTTACAAAATATAATTATTGATAACAATTGTCCAACTACTGTTACAGTGGTCCGTGTAGCTGTCACTCGAATTTTCACTACTAACCCTGTAATACTATGAAGTGATGAACCCGGAACTGGTATATCCTGTGTAACGGGGGCCATCAAGTCCCCTTGTAGGACCCAAACTCCTGGAAATGGACCATATTATAAACAACATTTATAACGCAATGCTCAGTTGGGATCAAAAAAGAGAGGCACCTTCTCTGATGGTACTCTGTGGTGATCATGGAATGAGTGATGCAGGGAGCCATGGTGGTGCATCATCCTCAGAGACAAGCACGCCCCTTGTGTTTATGAGCCCTTTGTTTGAACGTCTTGGAGGTGAAGTATTTAACAGGAAAGAAGTTCAACAAATTGATCTGGTGCCGACTTTGAGTCTACTTTTGGGGCTTCCAATACCTCAAAACAGGTAAAACACGAAACGGCCTTCATAATCTAACTATTTAGTGCTTCTAATAGGTCATGGGACCTGGAAGTGTTGAAAGTATATTTAACTCTATTTTTTTAGCCAGAGTGTAAGGATATCTCAACACTTCAACTGACAAGGAGCATGATCAATCCTATTTATTTGCCTTATCACTTGTAAGAAGTTAACAGATGGACTCAACACCTAGGACAAAACTGACCAAAGAGAGGTTACTCAATGCTTTCTGCATTAGAAGCTCTTATGTTTTTCGTGGTTTTGATAAATTTTATCTGATTCCTCCTTTGTTTTCTTTTCAGCATAGGAGTTGCTATACCAAGCCTCTTCGGCTTTCATACACCAAGAGAAATGCTAAGGGCTCTACAGCTTAACACACACCAGCTGTCTAAAACACTTACCGCAAATGGCCACGCCGTGGAGAACATGTACGAACTACACCACGCCCACAAGCTTCACTCTGATTGGCTCAAATCCACGGAATCTGGACACAGTTCCACAAATCTCAAGACAACGGCGGGAAAGGTTGCTAAGCAGTACATCCTGGCTCTTGAGAAAATGACCAGTCACATGACCGCCTCGCTTTCAAAATACGACCTTCATGCAATGATTTGTGGTATAGCTGTTCTTATTCAAACGCTTTACTGGGTGGCCTGTGGTTTGCATCGAATTTCTTTTCCAAACAAAACAGATGAAAGCCTTGATGTCTCTGTGACAAGTGTCTTTGTGGTGAGCGGCGCTGTTCTTCTTGTTGCCATTCTTCACCTCTTAGCTTGTTCCAGCACAGTGATTGGTAAGTGAAAAAAGCAGTTGAAACTTTCTTTTCCGAGATTCCCTAGCTTTAAGACGGTTTTTTTCCAAGTTGCAAACAAAAAGTAGTTTTGATCACAAGGCGCTGATTAGAAGTCGACAGTGATTTGGACGTGCTTTGGCACTAACTGTGACATTTTCTTCACTTTGTCTGATTCCTTTACACTTCCACCATAGTTAGTAAAGAGGACCCCTCTAACTAAGGGCCTGTTTACAAGGAGTGGGGGACCCCGGTCTAGTGGGGTTGGTTTCTTTTGTTTCCACGCTCTGGGGGACACAAAACAAAAGAAACTAGACCGGGGTCCCCCACTCCATGTAAACAGGGTCTAAGTAATAGATGACAAACGGTTCGTGACTGGGGAGAAATTGGCGACATTATCCTCACTTGGTCAGACACTTCCACCCCTTCGTACCTATTAAGAGTGATTTTCTGTAAAATTCGAACTACGGCCTGACACGGTACCTCATCGATTTGGCTGATTTTTGGCATGTAGTCTTAGAATGGTGTCCTAAATACTGAATGCATATTCTAAGGTTCGAATTCTCGTTGGTTTCAAAGATACAGGAATGACAGTTTTGACGAGGCCTCGAGCGGCCGCCATGTTGGTGAACTGAAGGAGATTTACAGTAATTAATTCTAGCCTTATCATTAAAATAACTTAATCGTGACTCATACAGTTGCAAAGAACTATCCTTCCTCCTTTCATTTACCTACTCTTATCTGAAAATGGTTAAGCCTGAGCTACGAACGGCTATAACTTCTCACAGCACTTTTTCGGTACTTAAAAGGTACACAAATTTGGTAGAAATTGGAAGGCCAATATCACCCATGCCACATCGATTTAGACTAAGCCATTTTAACTAAACATAGTTTGTTTATAGCTAAGTTAGATTGTTGAATAAAATAATTGGGCAAATGCAACGGAACAGAAATATGATTGCATGAATGCGCAGTGGTTCAGCCACTTGGCCGCTAAAACTTCAAAACAAAATTCGGTGAATATTTGAAAAGAAAATTCTTTAAAAATTGATCGTGCCTCTTAAACCCTATCTATCGCTTAAAAAACCCTCCCTTGTAATGTAAACAGATGATCTTTTGATTCTGATCTTGCGAAGAGCTTGAAATATGCGCTAAAATGAAAATTATAAATTTTGTTACACACGGTACTAGCTCAAGTTCGCTCTTCGATTTCCCAGACCAATCGGGAGCCGCTCGTGTACTGCACAGTTACAATTTTCTCTGTAGTATTTCGCTGTATACAGCTACAAATTACATATTTTCTTAGGCAAAGATAACGCAAACGTTGTCAATTTTAATCAAAAGGCTAGAAAAACCAACCGTGCACTGTAGCTTTATGCAAATTGTATGGTATTCGATAATTACACGTGTAAACAGGAACCTACCTTTGCTAATGTACACTGTTTGGCAGATCTTTCCAGCGTAAGATATAAAACTAGTACATGAAATGAAATTAAAGAACTCATCAAGTCAAATTACCTGATCGTACCGTCATTACTGAATAATAAGTCCGCAAAATATGACATGGAATGATCGGTGGGAGACGAAGCTATTTTTAGGAGGACAAGGAACTGCACGCTGGAACGGAACTGAAATGAACAACCTCAATCAAGTTCAGTCTTCTTGACGCTATTAAACGTTTCACCCGAATTTGAACAGGAAGTTGTTTTCTATTTTCTTTCTCATTCTTGCATGTATTCTGCAGTTCGCCCACTATTTTTTCGTAACTTTTAATTTTCTAGCTAACTGGAACTGTTAAGAACTACCAACCCCCCTCCCCCCTCCCCCTCTTTGAGTGAACTTTCATTCGGTCTGATTCACAATAATTTTCGAACGGTGACAAAGTGAAATTTGAAATGACATTTTATTTAGTATTTTTAAAAGCTCCTTCTTTTTTTCCCGATAGCCAGGAATGTTTTGAACGTAAAGGCTCAAGTGGCGGTGTTTTTCACGACTCTGCTTGTAGACTGACCTCACCACCAGTACCACGGACATAAAATCTGATCGGAGAGGGTCATACAGTAACTGATGGGTCTCTGAAAAGCGAAATGCAGTCACTTTGGGCGAGTAGGCTATATAGATGATGAACTCATTGTTTATAACCCCATAACCGTATCCCAAAAGTCGAGCCAGCCCGGGGCGAGCGAACACAATTTTGGGGCCACTGGCCACGCCCTTATGTTTAGCGGGAAATTGGTTGATTAGTCAAATCTCCTTAACTCCACGACCATGCACCTTTCCAAATATAGCCCTTCTAATCATCATATAGTTAGGGCCTCCCGTAAGCATTTGCAACTATTTTGATTTGTAGAAGACTGTTTAACAGTTTTCATTACCTTAATGTCTCGTAAACAACACGAGTTACATGTTCTGATCTCTCCCCGCCCCCCCCCACCCTTCCCCCATCCATAACAAAAAATTTTCAGACCAACACTGAATTGCATGAAGGTATGTACAAAAATATGACCATCTCGAGGCAAGGTTCATCACTGTAACTTACCACATAAAAGCCTTTTCGTTGTTTGCCATCGACTGATTCTGTTCTGAATACTAAGGTTCCATAAACAACGCCACGTTTAGAAAGAGCCCGCCCTTTTCAATACAAGAAAACCCAAGTAGCAATTTCACCAACGGACATAAGCCGTAAGAAAAGGACCGCGTCAAATAGTTCATGAAATCACAAACGCCTCATGACACCTTTAATTCACTCTTTCTTCGATAAACTAATTTTTAATTTTTTAAGCATAAATGACATCAGAATGCGCGATTATGAGCATTGTAGCTTATGAAAAGAAAATTTAACACCTGATGCACATGAAAGCGTCTAAGAAGGGGACTAGGGGGAATTAGGAACATTGTGCTTACCGCTGGAAAAATATTGGCTAGTTCTTTGAATAGACTCAATTAAAGCCGTTTTTGTTCAGTAAGGAGCTGTTAGATGGGGGGAAAGCTACATAAAGTAGATCGCATCAGAATACGGCATAGGACTAGGCTCTCAAAATCGATAAGCTGAATGCAAGACCAATTATTATGTAAAACAGAGAAAAATTCCTTGAGGGAAAAAAATTATGGCTAGGGAAAAGACCCGAAGGTGGAAAGTTAGGATGGTAGCTTCTTTTCAGGTAATCGATCATTTACGTTAACTTCCGCTATCCGACGGGCATATCGGAAAGACTGAATGGATGAGAGTATAACACATTCAAGAAGAAACAAATTTGTGATTTTTCACAACTCAATAAAATAACTAAAATTGTGTACTACTCGGTTATACAAGATTTTTGTTTTCAATTTCAGATTTTTACGATGGGGCATTAGCCCCCGTACTCACTAGACACTACTGTACAATCATCGTGTTAAAATCAGTGAAATACTCCAAAACAATTTGGATTCCTACCCTTATACCTTTATTGAAAATTAAAGTTGGGAAGTTTGTTGTTTTCTAAAAGTAGTTTGAACAGCCGAACGACATTTTTTTACACGGAGTGGGGAAGGCAAAGCTTCACTTATCTCTTCTAAGGTAGAAAGTGTCAGCAAAACGTGAGAGTCGTCCTTGAGGGTAAAGTGTCTAACCTAATTTTCTCACCGATTGCAAGTGCCATTTCATCCACGCATAACCTCACCTAGTTAACAGAATTAGCAAATGTAGTGGGGAAACGTTGCGAGAGAACTGAGTAAGATGTTAGGGTAAGTTTTGGAAATTTTCCGCACACCTGGAAAGTCCTGGCTACGCTCCTGATAGAGACTTTTGCTGGAGAGAAATTGAAACATGTTCGCTAATATAGTGACGACCAGAAAGGACAAGCCATAGGATAGTTCCAGAAAACCACCCATTAAAATAGATCACGAAGTTGTCGCGGCGGAGGATGAACTTGAAGGCATCTGATGAAGTGCAATTTTTCAAGGGAGCCCAGACAAGATTATGTACGATGGGCACAGCTTGTTTGATCGGGAAAATTTAGAGAAGCTCAAGGCAAATCGCTAGACAACACATGCTAGAGCTGAACTAAAAATCTTTTGCGCCTTTGAACTCTGTCCCTAAGGGTAAAGGAGAAAGTTTCCCTTTATCAATGCATTAACCGAGTTGATTATGAATGTCTCCTTATGTTGGACGTCTTACTAACAAGCACATTACCACTACTTGCCCTCAGAGGCGTTTTTCAGTTGACGAGCAGAGAAAATTAGGTTTTGACTGTTTGAAATTCTGGATGCCAGAGTGAAGACGCCTTTTGTATGATGACGTCATCGTCCTACAGTAAAAAGCGTTCGTTTTTTACCACTGATATTACGTCAATCGGTACACTTATGTTGTCGAAAGGTCCGTGAGCATGGTAAATGATTTTACCTTAAACTGCAGACACATCTTCAATCACTCCTTATTGTTCGCGATATCGGATAAACACTCTGGTCTCTAACTGAATTTTCTTTGCTGTTTACTTTATTTTGAATTAGGACTGTCTTGTGTTGTCCATGCATTGTCTAGCGATTTTAAGCTTTTTCAAGGAAACAAAAATCTGGAATTGTCCCTAGGGTGAGGCATTTGCGCACAGTTTTAAAGCCCTTCGGTGGGGTGACTGTGGTTTTTGTTGTCCCGGGCTCATCCCTCATTCTTCTTAACCCCTTCCAAACCAATTTTTCTGTTTATCAAGAATCTCCTCAAAACGGGCTTCGTGATTGAGACAAAATACCTGAAAATTGTACACGGAACCGTTGTTAACGGTGTACAAGGTAGAATGAGTCTATTCATTACTTTGCCAACGCCCAATTTTTAAAACCGGAAGTAATGATGTTTATTTCAAGGGCCCATGTCTCATGAGTTTTGAGTGAATCTTCAAACGCTGTAAATACATGTAGCTGGAACTATCATCGCATCGATCCTCGCTCACTAATAATGATAACTTATATCAACTTCCATTATTTATTGCCTGGCTAAGATTTTCACGGATTCTTCAGTTCAGTTGTTTGAAACCAGGCGGTTTCACGTGAGTTGTAACGCCAGGCAAGGAACGTGACGACCCGCGATATGCGTGGGAAAATATTACTTTTTTTCGATCAAGGTGGAAACTGGCAACTTTGTCGTTGAGTAAGGTAATACATCTCAATTTTCATTACTATGGTTAATTTTAAAAGCTCTGGTTTCGGTAAAGGAACTGGAGGAAAATCAGGAAAATTCCTGTTCGACTGTGATAGTTGAATTTTGTTTACGCGTCATAGCATAAACATAACAAATTTATTTTCCTTTTCCTTATACAATCTGCCTTTTTTTATACTGTTTTTCGCAGCAGAGTTATCGATTATATTACAGAGGCTAATTTTATTACACAGATCACTCAGATTTAATGACAGAAACTCTATTATCGATTGTAATTTTGGCAACACCTGGCGAGTATTCGGTGTACAGATTATTGACAAAGTCGCTAGAACAGTCTTCCATTCATTACTTTTGTTTCTGCTCCGTTAAATTTGCCCAATTTTTTTATTAATGAACTCGATTTAACTACAAACAGTGAGTATTCAGGCAGATTGGCAAGCTTCAATGCGATGTGGCAAAAGAGATATACGCCTTTAAAATTCTGTTAATTTTGCGGGTGTAAAAAATTCAAAAAGTATACCCACCAAAAGTTTAATCGATCGTTGCGAAAACGTTATCAATTTCGAAGTAGTTTCTAAAAATACAATAAAGAGGGATTGTTCTTTCAATCTGTATTGGCAAAGGAAGATTAGCTTTGAAGACAGGGTTGTAGTCGAAGGCTCAAAAGCAGCTTCTATTAACCAATATGGCGCCGGTCCGAGGCACCCAAAAACCGGCCATGTCGATAATTTCCGAAGTAGGAGGAATTAGAACCTAAAGTTACCTATTCCTTATTAAAGACCTCAAATCAAGTCTACATGCCAATTTTTAGCCAATTCGGTGAGATAGTGTGGCAGCGCCTTTTTAATATAGCTCGAATCTTACAGACAACTGCTCTTAATTGTGAGAACTAAGTATCGAATGACCGCTGTTTCGTGCCAGGCCGGGAAAAGATCTACTTAATCCTTGCTTTGACAGACTGTTCCAAACTTCTACCATTTTAGAAGTGTAGAACTAAGAAGGAAAGACAAAAATAAAATATCTTGTGGTCAGCGTTGGACAATTAAACTGCGTGCAGTCGCTTTTTTTCCTTAATCCGTGACCTGTCGAGCGAAACGCGCGAGAGACGAAAAAGACCACGCGCGTGACTCAAAGCGCGAGGCAGGAGCTGCCGCCCTGGTTTCTCGCGTCTAGTGCTGTCCCCTCACTTTAATAATATGAGGAAAAAGGGAGGCTGCTCGCTGTAGTCTACTGGACAATTGTGTGAATCTACAACCAAGCGACAGTTTGCGTGCCAAACTATTCCTCACGATAAATAGTCGCTCAAATGAAAAAAACTACTTCTTTTTCAATTCTTCTTCATTTTTCAGGGGGAAGTGACGTCATGTGTGCTGCGAACAACTTCGAATCCTTTCTTTACAGTTCGACTGTAGCGCTGCAGGCAGGAGTCTCTCTCGCATTCATTTTGCTTCGCATTCCAAACCTTAAATCATCCTTATCGTGGACTTTATCTTGTTTTTCTTCTCTTTTTCAAAGCAGAAGACACTTCTTTCTTATAACAGGAGTTTTACTGCACGTATTTAGCCTGTTATCGAGTAGTTTTGTTGAAGAGGAGCATCAGACTTGGTACTTTCTTACATCGACATTTTTCATGATCATTTTATTTGAAAAAAGTGTGTCATTTTGTAAGAAAAACACTCGCGTTGCGTCGGACGTAACACCAGAAAAAACCACTCAGTCAGAAAGCTTGGACGGTGAAAATCGTGGAAGATATAGGAAAGAAAAACCCCTTAATCACAGTTTAACGCACATAGGCTTGAGTAAAGACCAAGTGATTTTTACTGACGTGAACTTAGGCGATCTTTTTTCAAGGAAAGAATTTGTCAACGCTGAAACGATTAGGAGGGAGAACAGTTGTTATTCGAGGGAAGAGGCAAAAGCGCAGTATAGAGACTTATCGTATTGTCTGGTTGTTTTCGTCCTTCTTGGTTTAGGAAGGCTATCCAGAGCTTGGAATCAAACTGGAATAAAATGGGCTGATAGACCTGATATAGGAGATTGGCTTGTTAAGCCAGAAAACAAGATAATATTGTCAATAACTTATTTTACATCACTTGTGTTTATCGTTGGATTCCGCTACGGTCGTCATGATATTCTCACTTCCGCTCTGTTCATCGTCGGTTGTGTGCCATCCTACCTCTATCGTGCTGTCACTGGAAATGTTCAGTTTCCATGGTTACCAAACGAACCAATCACAAAAGGGATCATTGAAGCGCGAGTGACGTATTGTTGCGTGATAGCCATGGTGTTGTGGAATGTAATTCTCTTATTTAAGGCAAATAACAGTGAAAAGAAGAGGCTTTTCCAGGAATATATTTGTGATGTATGTGAACCTCTTGAAGGACTTCTGTCTAGTTTTTTGTTACTGGAAGTTCTTCTTCAGCGACCCCACAATGCTGCCATCTTGGCTATTTTTGTACTTCAAGAAAGTATATTAAGCCAAGTACTCTGGAAAAGGTAGGTATATGGGGCAGTATATATGACTCTGTAAGAATGGGCCAAGTAGGCCATTTGCAAGTTCCAAAAACACACTTTCAAAACGAGGTTAAGTTCAAAACCTTTCTTGCGAAAATGAGCTTTATTTGCATGAGAATAAAACACTGTTTTCATATCAATGGCTTTACTGTAAGCCTTGCTTTGAAACAGACTTGGGGTTACTAGGAAATGACGTATTTAATGAATGAATTGTTTTCTAGTTGAAAAACTTCTCGATTATCCTTCAATAGTAATAAGTTTAAGCTAGAAAATACGTAGGTAATTCGCGACATTTGTTAAAATGCAGACATGGTTTCTTGAGATGCAAAAGAATACATTACGTGACTCGTAAAATGTCACAAAATACTTAAATCCTTGCAAGAATTTGTTATGAGTCATGATATGTCCAAAAAAAGAACTTGAAATCAAGCCATGAAGTATTGAAAGGGCGGTTTGTATTTTGGAAAATAGTTGAAAGGTACTTGATTCACTGTGGTGTCCCTTCAACATCTTGTTGTTGACATCTTGGGCGAGGTTTGAATTCTTGCTTTTGTGAAACTTAAAAGACTTCTTCGAACTCTGTCGCTTAGGAAGGAAATTGATTCAGTTAATCTCGCCGTTTTGATAACTGTCAAGTTCTCTCATTACATTAGAAACGTTTAATGTTTGTTATTTCTTATTATTTATCACATTTTCTCCGTAGCCAAGAGAAGTCGTGGATTGTCACGTTAAGTTCCTTGTGGATGGGCCATGCCATGTACTTTTCCCTTGGGAACTCAAACAGCCTGGCGTCAGTGGATATTTCTGCGGGCTATGTTGGGCTAGAGGATTTTGTACCCAGTATTATGGTCCCCCTCACATATGTAACCACTTATTGCGGTCCTTGCCTGTGGCTGATGGCTGGAATCTTGTCTGTAATACGAAATACCAGAGATGCAGTGAGGTGCGTACAAGTTTACCTCCACATCACTTTGATCTTTATGATATATTTTATCAGCAGCACTACACAAGATGGAACTATTATGTTTACCATATCGACTTAGAAAAGAAATTGCTGCATATTTCGGCTCTGATTTGAAAGGTTACATTAACGATTTTTTCCAAAGACTCAAAACCCCGAGGCAAACCTTTGGTCGGTAGAGAGAAAATTCCAGCACAAGTTCCTGGTCAAAACATGAAATCAAAACCCTGACAATGAGAACGTAACTAATTTTACCAAATATATGAGTACTGTACCTAGATTGTCGGGCTCTGCCCAGTTTGCTTCAAGAGTCTTAATTTTAAACGTAAACTAACGAACGTTTTATTCATCATTTTCTTTAGTTTACAGGTCTCTCTCTACCAAACGTGTTACGTCATCGCTGTCTGCCAGTCTCTGGTCCTTTGTGTTTACTGTACATTAGTATTTAGTCAGCGGTATCATCTGTTCGTCTGGAGTGTCTTTTCGCCGAAGTTGCTATATGAAACAACCAAAACTTTGCTGTGCTCTGTGTTTTCTATTTCCGTTATTTGTCTGACGTGTTTCGGAGTAAGAACGGAGCGGCTTAGCTTGCAGAAATCTGAATGAAGAAATTGTTTTGTTATCAGGATGACTTAATGTTCGTGATTTTATGATTACTTCTAGGAATGAAATTTGTAAGCTTTTATGCTGAAAGAAAATAAGAGTTGAGTTTTTATCACTGTTACATGATCCTTTTACCTTAATTTTCTCTGTTAGCTCGTTCTTTTGGTTGGTTCTGCCTCGCTCTTTTATCTTGTTTCCTCCCGGGTGTCAGGAATGCCACGAATAAATTCGTTATATGACCCCTCTGTTTTAGTCACCAAAGAAATACTAAACGAAGCCGAGAAATCACACCTCCTCTGAGTGTCGTTGTTGTGGAGTATATTACGTTTTATTATTGCAAGGTATTCAAAATTTACGACGCCCCAACATCAACAAGCTCAAATTTCTATCATTTCACTTACCCAACATAAAATTATAATTTGGCACAAATTTTGTCAGACTAACATCTGAAAATTTCAAATCCTACATCTTCTCAGATCGCGGGTCGCGGGTCGAAAGTCGCGGTCGTAGGTCCAAAGTCGCGGGTGGGGAAAATGATTTTCGTGAAATTTAAGTTAGAGTTCGAGGTAACTAAGTGAAAATGACTGATAATATAAAGGAAAAAAATCGTTTTTAAGCACGATGCTCTTGGGTAGCCAATTTACAGTTGACGATATCGAATGTTAGAGTCAATAGAATACTGTCCTAAAGAAAAGACCTAAAAGAAAAAGCTGGCCGACTTCTGTGTTCGCTGTAAGTTTATTATTCGTTTTTCTTTCATTCGGGCCCAGTTATGTGTGAATTCAGCTTTGAATACACTCATGCATAACAGAATCTGATTTAAAAAAAATTACCAGGGGGACTGTTGTTTTCTTTGAAGAGAGGCAGCACAATACTCTGAGTCTTGTACCATAAATTGCTTAAACCTACACAGATGCTCAGGTGTGCATTCACTGAAAAATGTGTGATAGAATTCATAGATTACAAATCATAAACGTTAGTAAGAACAACTTAACCCGTTTTTTTTTTTTTTAAAGGTAGCTTGGGCTCGAAAAGCTACTAGTCTGTCGGTGGAAGAAACGAGAACTCTTTCGTATTTATAAATTTTTTCGGCATAGATGAAGAAAATATAAAAAAGGCGCATTAAATTTCATTCAAGCGGTATTCAATTAAGGCACGAATTATGGAAAAAAGTAATAATCAAAAGAAAGGCGATTAGCGTCTAAAGGCTGTCATGGATGAACGTTCCTCGAAGCAACTCAAAGCAAGACTTTCGCTTAATGCTTTTTTTAATTTAACTAAGACGGCAAGTGGGTATTCATTGAATTGTTCGTTTCACTTTAAGCAATTTCTTATAAATATCCACTTCAATTTCATTTTTCCCAGCAGCAGATTCAAAAACAGAACAGGTAAGTTTTTATCGCCCATTTATTTTCAATGTGCAGTTTACAAGTAAGAGTGTGGGTTCCCTATCCAAATCAAGGCCGACCCATGTGTACCCTTCCCCTCGGCTAAAACTGGTATTTTATTTATGCAGTGTAAAGTGCATGCAAATGAAAAACAGTAAAAAGAAAAATTAACGTTGTGATGACCTGCTTGGTTCTTGATGGATGCAATACTAATTTTCCTCCGGGCCAGTCCAACCAGCAATTTAACGAGTTTTTGGATGAGGTATTTTACCGCAATAAAAAGATAGAGACCGCTCAGCTTCAGTTAATTGACTCTGTAGCCGTGTTATCATTCTTTCCATAATTTCCTGAAGATTCTCTGAATGGATTTCATCGTAACTTTTTTGCTTTTGTAACTCTGGAAGGGTAAGACTTTGAGCCAGTTCAATGCTTGCCTGCTTTAGCTTCTTTAAGTTGTACGTCTGTGCAAATACCAGCTCTGCGATGATATCCGGATTCTTTTTCGCTGAAAAAGATTCCTTCATTATTTTGACAATGAAGTCTTCGCATCTCTGAGTAATGGCTTCTATTTGATATTCATGTGCGAGGCTTAAGAGGTAGTGGCAATTTTCCTGTTTTATTTCATCGGGTGGCTTCCTTTCTACAGTAGGGTAAATAACCTGAAGCAACTCCTTCACTTCGTTAGCCTTTTTACCGGGAAGGGAAATTTCTTTCTTCTCTTTTTCCTGAAATTCGGACGTAAACATCGTCTCGAAAACGGGGGAGCACAAGGCAAGCACAGCTCGGTGAACATGGAGTTTTTCACCTTCAACCACGAGAACGACATCGCTAAATTTCCATGCTTGGGTAAAATCTTGCCTTTCATCGTTACTTTCTTTATGTGCCATTGGCGGATTAAAAGTTAACCCAATGTTAAAAACTTTTGGCAAACTTAATTTCACAACGCTGAAGGAGGACGATTAATATTGATGATTTCCACCAGACGGTTATTATACAGTAGCTCATGATTAATTCAGGGTTTAAAGGAGCGTTTCTCAGAATTAAAAATAGATCCCAGTATTATAAACATTTCTCAGAGTTGCACATAATTCCAGGAAATCACAATTTCCCCGTTATTACCTCCTGGAAGTAAATTGAAAACGAGTCGTCACACATAACCACGGTGGGCGTATAGGACGCAAAATATTACGGGATAGGAACTACTTTTGCATTTTTTATTCGTTTGAGCTCAAACTTTGCAGGATGGTACTTTGTATTCCAAAAAATCCTATGTTTGTTGTTTTTCGATTTTAACGTTTATTGGCGAGAAAATGACGTCACAAGATTGACAGCAAAATAAAAAAATAACAAAAAACATAGGATTTTTTGGAATACAAAGTTTGAGCTCAAATGAATAAAAAATGCAAAAGTAGTTTCTACCTCGTAATATTTTGCGTCCTATACGCCCACCGTGGTTAGGTGTGACGACTCGTTTTCAATTTACTTCCAGGAGGTAATAACGGAGAAATTGTGATTCTGGCAGACTTCTGTGTTCGCCGTAAGTTAATTCTTTTTTCTTTCTATCGGTCCCAGTTATGTGTAAATTCAGCTTTAAAAACGTGCACTTATGCATAATGCAGAATCTGATAAAAAAATATATATATTATTAGAGGGACCGTCGTTTTCTATGAAGACTGACCTAGGACAACACTTACTCTGAGTCTTGTACTATAAATTGCTTAAACCTACACAGTTGCTCAGGGGTGCATTCACTGAAACATGTGCGATAGACTTCATAGACTACAAATTATAAACGTTAGAACACCTTAAACCTTTTTTAAAAAAGGCTAACTCGGGCTCGATTTCGATGATCAGACAACCATCTTCTTTGCTGAACTCTTTCGTAATTATTAATTTTTACGGCAAAGGTAAAAAAATTACAAAAAAAGGCGCATTAAACTTGATTCAAGCGGTATTCAAGGATCGAATTATGGAAAAGAGTAATAATCGAAAGAAAGGCGATTAGTGTCTAAAGGCTGTCATGGATGAACGTTCCTCGAAGCAACTCGAAGCAAGACTTTCGCTTAATCCTTTGTTTTATTTAACTAAGACGGCAAGTGGGTATTCATTAGAAATTGTTCTTTTCACTTAAACGAACAATTTCTTATAAATACCCACTCCATTTCACTTTGCCTCGCAACAGATTCAAGAACAGAACAGGTAATTTTTTATCTCCCATTTAATGATCAATGTGCAGTTTACAAATAAGAGTGTAGGTTCCCTATCCAAATCCCTATAATTTGGCTTCCAGTAGGCTGCTGTAAGTCTTGGTGCCCTGTGAACTAAGTGGCGATCAAGGCACCCATGAGTACCTCCCCCACGGGCTAAAACTGGTATTTTATTTATTCAGTGTAAAGTACATGCAAATGAAAAACAGGGGCATCCAATGGATCTGTTCCTCAAAATATCTACTCTTCAGGCCAATTTTTGCAGGCTGGAAGATTTAGAAGAAATTATATGTTCCGGGACGGAAAGTTTTGCTGGGAAAAATAAAGATAATTGTTGGTGTCTGAGGGGAATTGATGTCTAGAATAGGTGACGTAGATTTTTGTCAGAAATTCCGCCCCTCCTTCACTGAAAGCGAAAATGTCGCCCTTTTTGCCACACCGATCTTTCCTAAACCTCACTCCCCTCCCACTTACGGTCTGAATTATGTCCTTTGGCCACAACCAAACTGGTCCGTAATATCTGGAGATAAGTCTGCTGCGAAACTTTCCAGTAAGTCAGATTGCAGGTTGTAGGTGCACCATGCTGGCTGGGAACTCTTCCATCAGTCTTGTTGGGAGTAAAGAACAGATAAAATTTTCCCCAGCAATCTCCCTAAATGCTTAAAATGACTTCAGAAAACTTTAATCATGCTTTGTTGTTGTTTTTAAGTCAAAATTTCAAAATTTCCCGTTGGATGCCCCTAAAAAGAAAAATTAACGTTGTGATGCTCCAGAAATCTGATGAGGTGCTTCACTTATTTGACATTCCTTCCATAATTTTCTGAAGATTCTCTGAATCGATTTCATCGAAATCGTTTTGCTTTTCCAACTCTTGAAGAGTAAGACTTTGAGCCAGCTCAATGCTTGCTTGCTTTAGCTTCTTTAAGTTGTATTTCTGTGCGAATACCAGCTCTGCAATGATATCCGGATCCTTCATTATTTTGACAATGCAGTCTTCGCATCTCTGAGTAATGGCTTCCATTTGATATTCATGTGCGAGGCGTAAGAGGTAGTGGCAATTTTCCTCGTTTATCAGTTCATCAGGCGGGTTCCCTTCTTCAGTACGGTATACGTAAATAATCTGAAGCAACTCCTTCACCTCGTTAGCCTTTTTACCGGGAAGGGAAATTTCTTTCTTCTCTTTTTCCTGAAATTCGGGCGTAAACATCTTCTTGAAAACGGGGGAGCGCATGGCAAGCACAACTCCGTGAACATGGAGTTTTTCACCTTCAACCACGAGAACGACGTCGCTTAATTTCCATGGTTGTGTAAAATCTTGCCGTTCACCGTTACTTTCTTTATCTGCCATTGGCGGATTACAAAGTTAATTTCACAACACTGAAGGAGGACGATTAACTTTGATGATTTCCACCAGACTGCTATTATACAGTAGCTCATGATTAATTCAGCGTTTTAAAGAGCTTTTCCCAGAATTAAAAATGCACCCCAGTATTATAAACATTACCTAAAATTATTATTCATTCATATTATTATTCATTTCCCAGATTCTGATTGGCTAAAAGCACACCCATAACCAGTTACCGATGACTAAATTTGGAAGAATTTTATGTTCAACGAGGAAATGACGTCAAAAATGCAACGTTCTTGCAGGTTAAGCCACCGTTAACCGAGAAGACCTGGGGACGAGGTTGAGTTGTTTGGAGAAGTATTTGCGGAGCTGAACAACCCTATCGAAGGTGAACTTAACATCGATGGAGGTAAGCATGTTTTAGCTTTGTTTTAAACTAGGAATTATTTTGAATGAAAAATAAAACAATTATTGAATTCGGCTTTCGTATCATATGAAGAATTATGGAGATGTTGGAGGGTGTTATCCGCCTCGGCCGTCCATAATTCTTCATACGATACTCAGCCTCATTCATTAATTGTTAATTTCTCAGAGTTGCACACAATTCCCGGAAATCACAATTTCTACGTTATTACCTCCTGGAAGTAAATTGAAAACGCGTCACACATAACTAGATCTAACATCTTTTTCATGTGGTTTCGGGCTGCATTCCCGTCATAATTAGTGAAACGCTTCGGCTTGCGAATTTTTCCTTCCCTTCCCTTTCGGGAAGGAGAGGCCGGAGGGAAGCAATACGTGAATTCATGAAACGACCAAGTTTATGTTGTGTTTCCCGGAAGTATTTCAACAAATTATGAGTGGGATTAAATTGACATTAAAAATGCAAAGGACCGAAAACGAATTTGACGCGGAACGTAGCATCCTCAGTGCCTCGGGGACACGTGATATGGCCAACCTTGTTTCCAGGGTCCTCTCCTACCCACCCTACGGAAAGAGGAAACTGAAAACTGTGGGACTGAAGAGTTTGGATCTCTTTTATGATCTCTGTAAAGCTGAGGGTACTCATGGCATCATATCCTCTAGCTCTAAGCACTGAACTTGGTTTCCTTCGTGCAGCATTTACCAACTCTTTGTGGACTTCACACAACATTTCTGCTAGCATGAAAATATATATATATACCACCAAACGGTCTTAATTCAGAGATGAATGTATTATTCTGTGGAAAAATAGCCTTTGAAAAAGTTATAAACGTCATTCAGCTCCATGTCTAGGGAGCCTCCCCTTATAAATATTTGTTGAGTTCCCCCTGGGTAAATTGATGCATTTTTGAAGGTCAACATCAAAGCAATTGAAAAAAAACTATTTTTTGGCGTATCTAGCAATCTTAAGTGACAATTTTTCAATAAACGCACCAAAAAAACTGAAATGATGCGCAACACTTTCTTGTTTGATTTTGGAATGTTATAACTTTGGTGTCCCTTCAACATCTTGTTTTTTTTATGGGTGAGGTTTGAATTCTTTATAAGACTCCGTCACGAAACTCTGTCGCTTGTGAAGGAAATTGATTCAGTTAATCTTGCTTTAAGATTTGACAAGTTTTCTCATTACATCATGAACTCTTGCTGTTTTGTAATTTCTTATTGTTTATTACATTTTCTCCGTAGCAAAGAGAAGTCGTGGATTGTCACGTTAAGTTCCTTGTGGATGGGCCATGCTATGTACTTTTCAATAGGGAACTCAAACAGCCTGGCTTCGGTGGATATTTCTGCGGGCTATGTCGGGCTAGAGGATTTCGTACCCTGTATTATGGTCCCCCTCACATATGTAGCAACCTACTGCGATCCTTGCTTCTAGCCGATGGCTGGAATCTTGTCTGTAATACAAAACGCTACGAATGAAGTAAGGAAGGCTAAGTTACTTTCAAATCGCTTCACTTGACATGAGATCAAGGACCTTTCTTAGTAAGACTGAGATAAAAAAAAAATCAGGGAATAACAACAGCAGTCAAGGGCCTTCTTTGCCAAAGTCCTCGGCTATCTCGCTGAAAATATGAAATTACCAGTTAAACGTAGCTCTGGGGCACTTCCAGGTTTAAGCCATTCAGGTTTGGGCGGCGCAGAAGGGTGTAATTTATGGGCCGTTTGGTCTACCTTGGGTGCCAGAAACTTTTCATCTGTCGGCCTGTGTCACGCACCAAAACACCGACCTGCCACACGCAAGAAAAACCCCTCTCGTACCCAGGGTAGTTTTGGAATGAAACTGGGTATAGATTTTAGAAAAAGCAACTGTGTACCTTCATTTACTGTTCTTGAGACAGATGCGTAGGTCTGAAACGGATGATTTATTGGTTGCAAAAGATATGCGGCGGACCCCCTTCCCTCAATTGTTTGGCGTGAACCCCCGGGAATCGTAGGTATATATTGGCACCGTGTTGTATCTAATGGATTGTGACTCTTCCTAGTTCTTTTGATAGATCTTTTAGTTTTGAAGTTTTTAGTTTTTCATTGCTCCATTCCTTTCTATAGGTTACATAATTCTCTTGACCAAGCGTGTTACGTCATCACTCTCTGCCAGTCTCTAGTCCTTTGTGTCTACTGTACATTGGTATTCTGTTAACGGTATCACCTATTCGTCTGGAGTGTATTCTCGCCGAAGTTACTACGAAACTTTGAAAACTTTACTGTTTTCTTTGTTTTTTACTTCTCAGGCAAGTTAAGGCGTGGGTTGAAAGGCTAAAAAGACCCCCCACAAAGAATGCAAAGATCCTCTTTGATGACACAGAAGGATCCAAGTAAAGGGATCCACAAAGATATGATAAGACATATCTCACTATAATAGTTTTGGAAAATTCATCCCAAGCGTCACGTGACAATCCTTAGACCATGACGTCACAAAATCTGTTTTCTCAAATAGGGCAAGGTTGTTAAGCTTCAGCCTAAAAATACTTGTCATCAAATTGTCAGCAAAACTGTCTGGATTGTCAATTAACCTTGCAACGTGGATTAAAGCATTTTTATTAAGAGTTATTAAAGTATTTTATAAGTCACGTGACCTGCTTTTCCTTATTTCGTAATCGTTGCTCCACTTAGGCATACATGCAGGGCTATTTCATAATATCCAGGCCAAGGGAAAAACACTGGTGCCTAAGAATATTTGCTGCTTTTTCATTCCTTTCCGCCGTTTTAATTTGAAAACTTTGAACGTTAACGATCATTTTCAGGTCACGTAACCAATATTTCAACAATGAATATGTCACATATTGTTAAGGCCTCCGAGCTAAAACTGTTTGCCAAGTTTCATGACGACTGATCAAAACAATCCGTTTCAAATGCCACTTTGCCAAATTATGCAAATTAGGAGGTGACCCATGCCTTAACATGCCTGAGTTTTATTATTTGTATAGTACGTTTCAAAGTCAGAATAAAATACCAATACTTTTTTGCGCTTTTGTCGTTTTTTTGCTTTTAAGTTAACAAACGTGATGGAGATAAAGGACATGTAATATTCATTTGATTTCGATCGTAATTTGGCCTTGCTTGCTGTTCATGTGTGTGTGTGTGTGTTTTTTTTTTTCCAACCCGCTGCGATTTAAGCGATTTCCTTTACGACCGAGTTTCCACTACTTTCCGCACAAATCCTTTAGGGAAGGACCATTAGAAAACTTATGGGGGGGGGGGGCGGGCGAGCGAAGTACAAAAAAAATATTCGAACAAGGGAAAATTTAAAGAAAAAAAATTCTTGCACGCCAATTAACCCTGCAAATTTAATACCAGGAATTTTATCACGTAAAAAAATTCTAGCGGTACGAAAATTCTCCTTTCTTCCCATCCCACCCCCCATCCCTTATAACCCCTGCATTTTGCGGGTTCAGCAATCAGACAACACACGTATAATTGCTTCAATTTCGTTATGTACGTGCTTTTATTAGGGACGTTAAGATTCAACGACGCGAAAGCACAAAAAACATATTCGTAAAAGTGAAAATTAAATGAAAAAAAATTCATGCACGCCAATTAACCCTGCAAAATTCATACCAGGAATTTTATGACGTAAAAAAATTCCTGCGGCTCGAAAATTCTCCCCTCTTCCCATCCCACCCCCCATCCCTTATAATCACGGCATTTTGAGGATTACGCAATATGACACCACACGTATTAATGATTGACTCTCGTACTAAGCTTGGGCTGCCTGTGGCCTAGCCTGCAGTGTCGGCGTATATTTTGGCGATAATTGCTTGTTTTTGCTTGAGATGCCATCTTTGATTTTCAAGTCTTCCGTTCCGAAAGGGGAGCATGCTATTCGGATCGGAGAAGAAGTGAATAAGTAGGAGCGAGGACCGCGGGAATCCACAGAGACGAAAGGAAATATTCAGGAGTGAGGAGTGGGATTTAGTTCACCAAATCCTCTCGACCAACCGTTTAATGTGGGTGAACGACTTGCTCCAGTTTATAGCTTTTCGTGTCAGCACAAAAAACTATCCAGTATAGTATGAACATAGCCTAAATTATTCTTCACTTGTAAAGGTATCATAAGAACTGTATTATTTTCAAATTTTCAAGGTTTTTCCAACGACAAAAAGGTGACAAAACAAATGACAGTAAGAGATTAAGGCTTTAATAAAAAAGTAATGCATGTTATAAAAGATATCAGTTATATTAAGGAAGCTTGTTTGTAAATGTTTCTCTTTAAATGGTACTTGACCCGTTGAAATTCTACCCTTTTTTGCCAAAAAGGGTCCACAAGCGCCCTGTTCACTGCAGCAGAGTATGGCAAAGAACCTATCCGATATGTGACGACTAAACAAGGTGAAATTTCCCCAGCAGGTGAAATTTCCCCAGCGGCGAAGAGCGAGGAGAAACGGATGTTTTCGCAGGCTAATAGTACACCTAGATCAGTAAAATCTTCAATACCAAATTTTAAAATTAAAACAGTAAACTGATTCTTACGGCAGAAAGAGTGATAGGGAAAAACCGAGAGTAGAATTCTACTCCTGTCTCTGAACAGTTTAATCAAGCCGACCACTCTATCAACGACGTCATTTTTATTCCCTTAGAACTAATCCACAGTAACCGTGACTCAGAAAGGCACGCAAGCCTCACCTCATCTAGCCTGCGAAAACATCTTTGACATTAGAATCCCGTGGTATAAATAGACGTGATGAACTCAATTAGTGCATTCTCTCTTGATTTGTGGCATTTATCTTTTTAGTAGCCTATCATTTTCTGTTTTCTATGTAATCAAATCTCGCATATGTAACGTTCATCTAGTATTTGTATTCATTTTTCTCTTTTAACCCATATTGAGCAAAATCTTGAGCAATATCAAATTTTATAATTAGAACAGTAAACTTACTGGTACTTAATTTCGCGATTGCAAGACAGTATTCGCGAAGTTTTATTTTTCTACAGATGATATGAAAAAAGGGCATTAAATTTCGCGATTTAAGCGTTCTCAACTTAATGTTGTTTTTCAAAAAGTCTAAACTTTTGAAAATTTCTAAGTGGAACAGGCAATGTGTGAAATCTTCGCAAATTAACGTTTTTTCACAGCTGAATACTGAGGTCTGAAGAAGGGGATTACGTTCGGAGGGTTCTGTAGCAGTAATATCATTCCTTCCATAATCTCCTTTACATTCTCCTCATGAATTTGATTATAGACTCCATCATTTTTCAACTCTTCAAGGGTAAGCCATTGCGCTCGTTTAATGCTCTCGTGCTTGAGCTTCTGTAAGTTGTATTTCTGTGCAAATACCAGCTCTACAAGGACCTCCTTTCTCAACCCGTTCAAATTCATCATTTTGACTATGAAATTTTCACATTTTTGAACAATGGCCTTTATTTGATATTCATCTGCAAGCCTTAACAGGTGGTGACAATTTTCCTCTGTTAACTTCTCTTCTACGGAAGGGTATATGATTTGAAGCAACTCCATTATTTCACTCGCCATTTTGCCGGGAATTGGGATCTCTTTCTCGCCATTCCCTTCAAATTCGGATGTAAACATCTCTTCGAAAACAGGGGAGCATACAGCAAGCACAGCTCGGTGAACATGCAGTTTTTGGCCTTCAACCACAAGAACGACATCGCTAAATTTCCATGGTTGCGTAAAGTCTTGAAATACACCCTGGTTACCTCCTACACCTGCCACTGGGAGAGTAACGGCTTTAGCTGCCGTGCCGCAGGTCTGACTCCAAGGGTCGGCTCTCGCTGACCGTATCCGTCCTATCATTCCTTCCATAATGTCCTTTATATTCTCAAAATGGATTTGATCATATACATTATGATTTTTCAACTCTTCCAGGCTAAGGAATGTAGCTAGGTTGATGCACACCCGCTTGAATTTCTGTAAGTTGTATGTCTGTGCAAATACAAGCTCTACAAGGGGATCTTTTTTCGACTTGTACATCATTTTCACAATGAAATTTTCACATCTTTGAACAATAGCCTTCATTTGATATTCATCTGCAAGTCTTAACAGGCGGTGACAATTTTCCTCTGTTAACTTCTCTTCTACGGAAGGGTATATGATTTGAAGCAACTCCATTATTTCAATCGCCATTTTGCCGGAAATTAGAATCTCTTTTTCGCCGTTCCCTTGAAATTCGGATGTAAACATCTCTTCGAAAACAGGGGAGCATACAGCAAGCACTGCTCGGTGAACATGGAATTTTTGGTCTTCAACCACCAGAACGACATCGCTAAATTTCCATGGTTGCGTAAAGTCTTGCGATTCACCGTAGTTACCTCCAACACCTGCCATTGGGAGAGTCACTTCAATTCAAGAAAGATCCAGTAACTTGGTACGTACAAAGTCTACGTGGCAAATGAATAACTAATTCAAAAGCACTTGTCACATTCTTTATAAAATCATTATAAACATTTCTTAGAACTGGACACGCTTCCGAGAACAGATTGTTCCCGTGTCATTTTTGCTATTTCGATTCCGTGGTCACATGTGTACAGTGGCCCATGAAAAATTAATTTAAACGCATTTGTGATGATTGCGGGACCGGGATTATAACATTTCCTGGAAATGGGAACACTTCCGCGGGCCGGAATTCCGGGTTCGCGACTTTCTTTTTGTTTGGGAGGTTTTCATCTACTTAAATTTCTCAAGGTCTCCAGGGTTAACTGTTGCGGATATGACCCACTTTTTTAAAAAGTTTCTTAGAACTGCATCTGTCCATCCAAAAAGGGTCTTGGATTTAACAGGGCTGTATGCGGAATTGCATCTACCTTCGATCCAAGACACCATTATAGAGTTACTCTTGTTAGTTAGTGGTAATACTCTTTTCTGACTGACTGATTGCTCAGTCGATGTGCCATTACCAGTTGGTATAGGGAACTTTGCATCCTCGGAAGCGGCAGGGCAGATAGTAGGGACGTGGGACTTTTCTCGCGCCATTTTTTCCGCCCGTTTAGGCTTTCCCTCGGTTCCACTAACTGCCCCTGGGTCTCCGAGGATGGAAACGTGTTTGAAGGCGACTCGTCTGCCCACTGCTGGCTGAAGGTGATATTACACAATACGATTCGCAACGACGATTTTTAACGCACCACAGCGTTGCAATGTTGGAACAATGTTGTTACTATTCAAAACAATACAGTCGATGTCGCAACTCTATTTTGCGCTAGCAATCGTTGTTGCGAATCGTCACTTGTGAACATCACCTTAAAACTGGGACAGAAGGCGCAGGGGGACGAGGATGGAGCGAGTGAAAATAGAAAGAATCGCTGGGAAACAGTTGGTTACTAATAAAACTTTACACTAGTTTCGGCTTTCCCCAAGGCTGAGAGGAATAAAAACATGATTTCTTTTCTTTCATTCCCGTGAACCTGGGAGCTGTTTCTGGCCTACAGTTGTGCTTCCCACGTCGTTAGTTTTTTCTGATATACCCGGAATGTATTTTCTTATTCCTAAAGCGATCATTTTTAACATGTTTTAAGTCGTCAGGAGTGTTTTTTTTAAAAATCACATTTGCTTCTTTCTCGGTTGCTTGGACCTCTATCAAGTATCACTTTTTCTAACGCATATTTTAAGCGGCTAGTTCTGAGCAAAGTTATTAATAGTCTGAGACCAGGCTCTGTTTCGTTGGCTTTGATACTATGAAATAAATTTCCTGCGATAAGGCGAAACTGGATCGACTGAAAAGGGAGAGTAATGAAATCTGGTAAAATTCGGCCTGATCTTTTGCCTGATCCCAGAATTATCGTAACAGAGTTGATATGATAGGAAATTTGTAACTAAGGGCAGCTGCTAAAAAGCCGCAAGATCACGAAGTGTTTTCCAGTTATTACATTTGTTATCAGTATATTTTTCGATTTTTCTGCAAGGCAACGATAAGTAAACCCCTTGTATTACCAGCTTAAATGATGATCACGTACTTTCATATGATGACCATATGATATCGATTATGAATTTGTAAAGGGAAAAACGTCAGAGTATTTATTGTTTAATTTTCATTCGAGAAACTGAAGCACTTTTTAAAAAAATGACAAATAATAACGAAAGAGTTATAAAGAAATGTGCTTCAAATATTTACTCAATCGTAAGTACACAGCCTTTGAGTATATGAAATAAGTTTCTTAATAACTCTCTATTACAATTCAAAATGCAACCCTCAACAGACTCACAGAATGCTGCAATAATTCAAAATAATATATACAAAATAAATTCTAAGTTCAGTATAACAAATATGTCGAGCTATTTCATACACGTTTTTCTACAATATTAAACAAATGGAGAGAAAAGTACTCATGTGGCCATTATCTTATAAAGATATGTTAGTTTGTCAGAAACAGTTTTAGATAACCTGTACCCTGGTCTCAGAGGTTTTTCTTGAAATTTTTCTTCGTGAAAGAGAGAGCGAGCCGCGAAGCAGCGACGAGTCGCGAATTGGGCCTGATCTCAAGTCTTCAATTGGAACCCAATTCAGCCATTTTGAGGCTATCAAGAGTACTTTTAAAACTCTAGCCTCCGAAATGCACAAAATTTATATCTGCTCGGTCATCCAAGGGGAAATTGAGTCTTGACGAAATTGCAAGGGCTTCAATATTTTTTTCCCAAGAATTTTATTTATGTATTACGAAAGTGAGACATAATTTCTGATTCACTCGATCTCGCCATCATATTTCAAATGATCAGGAAATCGTTAGGTACCCTATTTTCTACGAAAAATAGCCTTAGAAACGTAGGAAGTAAAATGTTGAAATTAATTTTCAGAAAATCGTAAGGAACTAATTTATAAGATAAGCTTAGAAAATTGTAGCCTCTCACACAGACGTTCTTTGGGGTTCGTCACGCGTTCCTGTGGGGAAGGTGATTGCGTGACAAATGCCGAAGAACGTCTGCGTGGGAGGCTAAGAAAATTGTACATGAATGGAACGGTCAGCTAGAAATTTTTAACTGTCCTCAGGTAATAGAAAATTCTAGGCGATATTTGCTTCTCCGACGAGATATTTTACAGAAAACAGCTGTTGGGTGCTCCCTGTTTCTTAACCTATCGGGGTCTTATACGCGGGTGTTTGGTAAGTTTACTGTACTGTCAAAATTTCATCACCTGAAAATGTGTACATGTAAATTTTAGTCCAGCCAGAAGTCTCTTAAAATGTCTTTACCGTCTCTGGTAGTAAGATAAAGACCGCTGAGCTTGATTTAATTGACTTTGTAGCCGCTTTATCATCCCTTCCATAATTTCCTTAAGATTCTGTCACTCGATTTGATCATAGACTACCTGATCATTTTTCAAGTCTTCAAGGGTAAGATTCTGAGCCAGTTCAATGCTTGCCCTCTTTAACTTCTTCAAGTCGTATGTCTGTGAAAATACCACCTCCGCTATGACATCTTTATTTGGTTTCCGAGTCTTCATTACTTTGATAATGAAGTCCTCGCATCTATCAACAATGACCGCCATCTGATATTCATGTGCTAGGCTTAAGAGGTAGTGACAATTTTCCTCTTTTATTAGCTCTGGTGGCTTCCTTTCTACAGTAGGGTAAATAACCTGAAGCAACTCCTTCACTTCGTTAGCCTTTTTGCCCGGAAGAGATATCTCTTTCTCCTCTTTTTCTTGAAATTCGGACGTAAACATCTTCTCGAAAACGGGGGAACGAAAAGCAAGTACAGCCCGGTGAACATGGAGTTTTTCACTTTCAACCACGAGAACGACATCGCTAAATTTCCAAGGTTGTGTAAAATCTTGCCATTCACCGTTACTTTCTTTGTCTGCCATAGGCGAATTACCTTAACTGAATGATAAATACTTTTAGCAAACTTAATTTCACAACAAGGAGGCTAGGGCGATTACGGTTTCCTAGATTGTTTTCATACAATGGTTCATGATTAATACATCGTTTAAAAGAGCGTAAAAGAGGAGTATATTACATGTGACGAATTAAAAGATAAATGTTTAGCCCTTCGCCTGGACAACGATGGCCTCCGTTATATAATGCTCTGTCAAGATTGTCGTCGTTACTTACAAAGCAAGAGACCAGGAGACACCGTAGAAGGGTACAGTTGTCCCAGTTGTATTGGTGTGATGGGGCCGTCTAGAAACCTATTTTCCAAAGATACATAGACTGAAGAGAAAGTATTACAAAACTTGGCCCGATTGTCCTGGTTTTGGCCCTTTTTACCTTCGTTTGGCCTTGGTTTGGCAGATGTGGGTCGATGTAAGATCGATTATTATTAAGGAAGGAGAACGCTTAAAAGAGACGCGTTGCTTTCTGAAGTTTAGTTTCCTATTAGCACGCGTGCGGTTCAAACCAAAGAAATGTGGAACAACCACCATTACAATCTTCAACAAGGTGCTGGAAACTATGAAGACAGCGAAGAAAGCGATTTCTCCCAAGAAAGCGAAGTCTCTAGCCAAGGAACGGAGTCTTCCCAAGAAGAAACAGAAAACTTAGCGCCTTGGTTACGCATTCTTGATGAAGCCGAGAAACGCCATAAGACCCAGCTCAACGCATTGATCAATGAGTACGAAGGGAACGGAGATTCAGAAAATGTGGCGCGCGTGAAAGCCGAGAACGCTCTTCTTCCTGTTTACAGAAAAGAGCTAAAAAAAGTACCCTTAGAGAATCTACAGTGGATGCGTGCAATGAAAAAAGATCCCTCCTTCAAAAAAGTGATTGAAACACAAAAAGAACTAAAAGATACAGAAGAATTCGATTGGTTGGAATCGACAGAACTAGCGATCGACTTCAACTTTATTTCATAAGACTATTGGTTACAATAGACTGGCCCGCAAAATAGCAATTGCTAATCTAGGCGGACCAGTTAAAAGAAAAAGAAATTGAAAGGAAAAGAAAGGAAAAGGAAAAGGAACGCGAATAAGCGAAAATTCTTACTCAATCGACTCTATCAAAAGCAGCCCATTCCACAAGCTAAGGACTAGTCCAACTAGGAACGTTATGATTTTTCGTAAACCTTTGTATTGTTGCGTTTTAATAAAAACGGTAAACAACCAAACTTTAAGAGTGTTTTATTGCTCACTTGATCATAATAACAATAATGACGCAGTTGACGTTGCGTTTTTTTTGAGTACGAGTCCTCTTTCTCTCGTAGCATCATGACCAAATCGTGTAAAATTCGAGAGGCTGCCATCAGTGAACCGTTTCTTGACCGTCTTTTTTCTAATCTGGATGGGGTTACTGTTATTCAAGACTTTTATAGCATTCTTCCCAGCTTTCACATTGTTCTTTGCATTCCTCTTATTAGTTGGTTTTTGCTACTTGATCATAATAACAATAATAGTAAACTGGTACAATAAATAAAAAAATCTGAAACTTGAAATACCAATTACTAATTCACGATCAAAACTTTTTTAATTAGGTACTGTTATTTGTGATTACACTGTCTTAATAAAGATGATGATTCTAATGTTGAGAGCTTGCGTGACTAGCGACGCGCGACACCCACGCGTGTGTCTGAGAAAAATAAAGACACATGACTAAAAATGGCCCGTTTGTCTCCTTTTATCCCCTTTGGCCTGGTTTTGGCCTTTCAGACCTGGTTATGGCCTTTCTGACACTCTATATAACCTGACTATTTGCGAAATAGATGTCATTTGTGTTCAGTCACCGAACTGTCAACATGGTTTACAAGAGAGTTTGCAGAAACTGTCCGATTTCATCGTGAGGGGCGAAGTACCTTGTCAGATTAGCTAACCATCTCGCGGATGTTCATCAGTTAGACCACATACAGTGAAGACAGTATTTACAAGAGGCGAAACTGCAACCTACAGTTGAGGTCGTCGTTTACGAAAGTGAAGCGGATAATTCCGGAAAAAATCACTATTGCAGTCTAGTACAGACACAAGAAACGGTGTACGAACTGTCAAGATCACAGAGAAATGAAGCTAAAAGACCGACTACAAAGAACAAGACAAAGCGCAAGAAACAAAGAAAGTCGAACTCTTGGCTTAGAGTCCATAGGGAAATTGTGTAGACACGGATGGATTATTTATTACTCCTCGAAATAGAATGCAAAAAACGGATTTTTAATAGTCAGTCAAAGGATTAGTTTTAATTCGTTCCTTTTCATTTCAAATCGCTGTGTATTTGACTCTTTTTGTAATTGGTTTTTAATAAAGTTTTTAAAACGGTATCTCTCTTGTGGTTTTATATGCTAGCAATTATTAGTCGCGTGTTTTAATTGATCCTTGCTAAGGTGGCTCGACTGGACTTTTTGGAGGGGATACCTCCCAAGTTTGAGCATTAACTACGTTGCCATGAGTAAACATATGGGGAAAAGGTTACCACAACTGTATTATATAAAGATGAAAATTTTTTATGATCTGGGTTTTATTGCAATCGGAGTCGCCATGGCAACGTAACGACGCAATTACGTTTTTTATTTATCTTTGTGTTTCTCTGTACCAAGAGTTTTTTTTAAGAAATCGCTTAAGGGAGTTTGTATCTGCCATAATTGCCTCAATTACGTCAAAGTTTGAACAAATTCTATGAGAGCGTTTTCGAAATATTTTGAAACGAAGTTTTAAGCATCATAAAAACAGTGAAATAGCATGCTATCCACACAATTAGCTAATTTAATTTTTTAAGAAAATGATAAGCTTTGGAAACGCGGCTTCATCTCATAGTGGTTTGATTCCATTGAAAACTGCGTAAAACCATTGTTTATATGATATTTTTACGTCAAGGTGCTCCCTTGGGTCTAGCTGTAGAGATGAATTAATTTGTATTCAACTTTGGGCTTGTGAACTCGCACAATTAACTGACTAACAGTGCGTGAAAATGACAAAACTTTAATCGTTTTTCATGTCCTCGAGATAGACAGGAAAAAACGGTTCTGTAATTGTCAGACAAAATTGAAATAAAGACTTTTCAGCACCACTTTGTGTATGTGTTCTGTTGATGTATCCGATTTTTTTAGCGCTAAATAAGATATAGTAAGCCGTTTCTCGCGTTGCTAGGTGTAATAGACATTCCGGTAAACCGGGCTCAAGTTACATACCGGACAAGTCTAGGCAAGCCTATAGTTCCTATTGTGTTCTTTCAAAAGAAAAGAAACGACTATCCACATAATTAGATATGGAGGAAGACACTTACTACGTATGGAGGGAATCCTGCATATTATGCAATGAAGGAAATCCACTTTTTGCGAGGGAATCCAAAGGGAATCCACCAATGAGGCTTAATTTTCAACACACTAGACTACTTAGATGATCTTTTTAGGGTAAAAATCCGTTAAAATGGCCAATTATACCATTTTTTAGATGTTCGAAAATCCTTGGAGAGGCAGGCAAGCAAGAAATTTTACACAAAAATGTTCCGAAAATTCTAGATCTCAAATCGTCTACAGAACAGATATTTTCCAAAAATTGACGTTGTGTGCTGTGTGATGAGGTCTTTTATCGCAGTTGGAAATAAGATAGAGACCGCTTAGCTTCACTTAATTTAGTCTGAGTGTCAGTCAATTGACTCTGTAGCCGTGTTATCATTCTTTCCATAATTTCCTGAAGATTCTCTGAATGGATTTCATCGTAACCTTTTTGCTTTTTCAACTCTGGAAGAGCAAGACTTTGAGCCAGTTCAATGCTTGCCTGCTTTAGCTTCTTTAAGTTGTACGTCTGTGCAAATACCAGCTCTGCAATGATATCCGGATCCTTTTTCACTGAAAAAGATTCCTTCATTATTTTGACAATGAAGTCTTCGCATCTCTGAGTAATGGCTGCCATTTGATATTCATGTGCGAGGCTTAAGAGGTAGTGGCAATTTTCCTCTTTTATTTCATCGGGTGGCTTCCTTTCTACAGTAGGGTAAATAACCTGAAGCAACTCCTTCACTTCGTTAGCCTTTTTGCCGGGAAGGGAAATTTCTTTCTTCTCTTTTTCCTGAAATTCGGACGTAAACATCGTCTCGAAAACGGGGGAGCACAAGGCAAGCACAGCTCGGTGAACATGGAGTTTTTCACCTTCGACCACGAGAACGACATCGCTAAATTTCCATGGTTGTGTAAAATCTTGAGGTTCACCGTTACTTTCTTTATCTACCATTGGTGGATTAAAAGTTAACCCAATACTAAAAACTTTTGGCAGACTTAATTTCACAACATTGAAGGAGGACGATTAACATTGATGATTTCCACCAGACGGTTACTATACAGTAGCTCATGATTAATTCAGCATTAAAAAGAGCGTTTCCGAGAATTAAAAATACATCCCAGTATTGTAAACATTTCTCAGAGTTACACACAATTCCAGGAAATCAAAATTTCTCCGTTATTACCTCCTGCATGGAAGTAAATTGAAAACAAATCACTCATGACAAGATCTAACATCTTCTTGGTTTCGGGCTGCAGTCCCGGTCATAATTGTTGAAAAGCTTGCGGAATTTTTCCTTCCCTTCCCTCTCGGGAAGGAGCCAGGGAAGCAATGTGTGAATTCATGAAACGACTAAGTTTATGTTGTGTTTCCCGGAAGTATTTCAACAAATTATAACTGGGATTAAATTGACATTAAAAATGCAAAGGACCGAAAACGAATTTGACGCGGAACGTAGGATCCTCGAGGCCTCGGGGACACGTGATATGGCTAGCCTCGTTCCCAGGGTCCTCTCCAACCGCCCTACGGAGAAAGGATCTATTTTATGATCTCTGTAAAGCTGAGGGTACTCAAGGCACCATATCCTCTAGCTCTGAGCACTGAACTTGTTTCCTTTCACTGGGTATAGATTTTAGAAGACTGACGCAACTTTGTACTGATCTCTTAATCGAGAAGTCCACTTTATAGCACTTGTGTTGCATCTAATGGATAGTGACTCGTCCTATTTCGTTTGATAGATCTTTTAGCCTGGAACTTTTCATTGGTCCATTACTTTCTATAGGTTGCAGAATCTCTTTACCAAGCGTGTCACGTCATCACTCTTACATTGGAATTCTGTCAGCGGTATCACCTGCTGTTCCTCTGGAGTGTATTCTCCCCAAAGTTAGTGTACGACACATTGGAAACTTTGCTGTGTTCGTTGTTTGTAGCTTTTATTATTTCTATAATGCACTGTGGAGTAAGAAAGGATCAACTTCTCCCTGTAAAGTCAGAATGAAATACCATTGTTCCACGTAGAATTTCTTACAATGTGTCCTCGAAATAAATTGTAGCGCCCTGGGCCAGGTTGTTCAAAAGCCGATTAGCGCTTAACCCGGGTTTCTTTTTCTTGGGTTCAAAAGCATTTTCTCGGATAATTTTCTCTGCTATTTTTAGAGCTTCCAGTCATCAACTTGTAGACAAAAAGAACTGAAACTGAAATGCTTTTTAAGCTTTCAAATCGTAATTCAAATCTCTCACTAACCCTGGGTTATCTTAACCCAGCTTTGAACAACTCGGCCCTGCCGTCTTTCTTGCTTTTTTAAAGTTAATAAACTTGGTGGAGATAGAGAACACGTAGCGTTCGTTTTGATTCTGGAACATAATTTGCAAACAAAAGGTGAAAAGAGTTAGGGCTCTTTAAAGAGTGCTCGTGGTTGGAGTTGGGGGAGGGGTGAGGAGGGACATTGGAGGAGAAAAAGGCGTCTACTCATTCCCCGGCTCATCGTCTTAATAGTCTAGCCAGCAATATAGACATATTTTTGGGTCAGGCGATAACTGCTTGTTTTGTTGGTGATGCCACATTTGATTTTCAGGCCTTCTATTCTGTAATCGGAACATGGGCGCTTGTAGATCATTTTTTGGTAACGAACGGATAAAATTGGAACAGATATTATATCTGCTTGTTCAAATTTTTATAGAGCCGTTCGAAGTTGTTTACACTTGTAAATAGGCCATAAAACTGCGCTTTTTCTTTATTACACGACTTGACTGCTCAGAGATATATTTGTGTTGCTCATCGGTTATCTGTTTTGAGAACGTAATATTTACGGCATTAAGGGTAGTTGGGGGTGTCTGCTTTGCTAGGTGGTCAGCATGTTGGACTAGCAATCCCACTGTCCCGCGCTCGAGACCCGCTCACATCACCAGCACGATTCGTTCTCGGCAATCCTAAGTTTAACTTCTCAGCCTTGCTTGCAAAGAGCGAACTGGTTACCTCCTACAAGCTAGGAGCTTTTAGCAATGGTTATGTTTCATTAAGTTTAGATCATTTAACTTGCCGCAATTGTTTTGAGTGAGGTACCCGTAAACTGGCTAGAACAAAAAGGAATATTTCTACCATATACAAAGACAAATATTATTTATTTGCATTTATATGCAATTCGTTTGATATAATTTAGGAATTTTACTTTCAACTATCGACTCCCATAATTTGCCTCAGTTGCTCGCGCAAATATACAGTTCTCCCAGGAACTTGAAAACAATAGCTCTTACGGTCATTTCTTTGTCAACGTTTTGTTGAAAAAACCTTGCGATTCAAGAGTACAGATTTACTTACTTTCAGTGAAGTATTATTTTTTTTAAAGTTTACTACCAATCTGTCCACTCGCGTACCGAACGCTTCTGACCTTTAAATGAGCTCACTTCTTTCTCAAGCCGGATTATTATTTCTTCCAAAATTCCTTGCAGGTTCTCTGCATTGATTTTGCCGTATAATTTGTTACGTTTGAGTTCTTGAAGGCTAAGATCTTTAGCCAGTTCAATGCTCGTCCGCTTCAGCTTCTGTAAGTTGTATGTCTGAGCAAATATCAGCTCTTCAATTATTCCTTTTCTCGTTCTCTTCAACGTAGTGACAATGTAATCTTCGCATCTCCGAACAATAGCATCCATTTGGTACTCATCCGCAAGCTGTAACAAAAAGCGACAATTCTCCTCTTTTATTTGATCGGTTGGCTTCTCTGATACAGAAGGGTAAATGATCTGAAGCAACTGGATCAATTCATTTGCTTTTTTACCTGGAAGAGAAATCTCGTTCTTGCCTTTTTCTTGAAATTCGGATGTAAACATCTTCTCGAAAACGGGAGAGCACAACGCAAGCACAGCTCGGTGAACATGAAGTTTCTTATCTTCAACCACCAGGACGACATCGCTAAATTTCCATGGTTGCGAAAAATCTGGCGATTCACCTTTACCTTCTACAGCTGCCATTGGAGTACTTGTTCAGTTTTAAAAGTACGAAAAATTGGTGGACTTGCTGATTCACAACAACGACAGAATAAACAATTCCTAGAATTGGACACACTTCTGAGAACAGTCAACCACTTCCTGAAATGGAACCTCCTGAAATAGCTGTTGCAATTATAGTTGAGCCCACGTGCCAGTCTTTTTACGGTCTCCATGGTCACATGTCTACAGTAACTCATGAGTGATGAATAATTTGAATTTTTTCAAGGCATTTCTCAGAATTAATTAAGACACTTTAGGATTATAAACATTTCCTGGATATGGAAACACTTCCGCGTGGTACTCCGGTTTAACTACTTTGTTTTGATCTATTTGAAGTTCTAAATAAAAGGTGCTCCAGAGATATTGCGGATATGACCCCCTTTTTAATAAAAGTTTCCTAGAACTGCAACTGTCCTTCCATTAATTGTGACGCGAAATTTGTAAAAAAGGGGCAGGGGACCCCTTTCTCTAAAGTCCCGATAACTTTTCGGGCGCCGAAATCAAATATTCAAATCGAAATAAAAATAGTAAGAGCGCGGGTAGGTCTGGCTAGCAAAATACCGTAAAATTCCGAAAAATAAGCCCCGTAGCCTGCGTGGCAGGCGTTAAAGGGGGAAGGGAAAAGGGGAATTCGGGCGCGCGTCTCGCGCCCTAATTCCCTTCCCCTTCCCTTTCGAACGCCTGCCACGCAGGCTATCATGAATCCCCGGGACTTATATTTTTCAAAGGCCCTTTTTGAGGGACTTTTCTACGGAGGGAAATTTGTGTTTCGAAATCGATTGGGCAAGCCTTATAGTTGGAAGTAAATTTACCGTTTTTGCTTTGTTTTACAGTACAAGCCCCCCGGGGGCTTATATTTGGAGGGGCTTATTTTCGAAATTTTACCGTAGTCCATTTTGTTTCATTAACTGGTAGTTTTATCATGTTAGACGCAAAACTATTGAAACTTTTTTTTTACATGTAAGCATCAACAGCTTTACTAGCCGGTTAATTATCGGGACTTTCGAGAAACGGGCCCCAGCTACTAAAAAGCCGCAAAATTCACGAAGTGTGTTCCAGTGATTATATGCATTTGTTATCAGTACTTTTTTCTGCGAAATCATCTACACCAGCTTGTATTGTCAAAGCTTGAAATGAGATCACGTACTTCCATGTGGATTATGAAATTTTAAAGGGAAAGACGTCAGAGTATTTATTTCAAGTGGTCATTAAGGCTATATGTTACCATAACAGCAAGAGTTCATTTAGTTAAAGCTCACGTTCGCCTGATTTTTTTGTTTGGCGTAATTTTCATTCGAGAAACTGAAAAACTTAAAACAAATATTCGCGAGAGGGTTATAAAGAAATGTGCTTCAAATATTTATTCAATTGCAAGTATACAGCCATTGAGAATGTGATTTCAAATATATATATTTTTTTGAAATATAAATCTCAATTGTTAACATCTATTACAATAATTTAAATGCAGCCCTCGATAGATATGAACAAATACGTGCTACTTCATACACATTTTCCTACAATATTTTAAACAAATCCCCTGTGAAAGAATAAAATTAACAGGTACTCATGTGGTAAATTAAGTTTCTTATGATCATAACCGAGCTAGGTAAGTTTCTAGAAGTCTTCAATTGGAACCCAATTAAGCCATTTCATAAATTCATAAAAGGAAAGTTTCCCATTGTGATCCACGTCTAATTCCTTGAAGAGTTTCTTTGAATTCACCTTTCGGTATCCAAGAGATTTTACGAGACTTTCAAACTGTTTTCTGTCCAGTGTATCTGTGTCGTCCTTGTCATAAGTTTTAAATATTTCCACTGCTTTGCACAATTTTCCGAACTTCGACTTGTCGTTGATGTTTTCAAAGCGTTCGCCACTTCGCAGCCAGTTGAAGAATTCTTCGTAAGTTACGTTGTGTTCGCCAGCGTGGTCTAAGATCAACATGTAGATACAAGATTGTTCAGGGCTTAAACCCAAATCACCTTCTAATAATTGCTTCAGCTCCGCTTTATCGAGTTTGCCATTTTTTTCCAGGTCGTATTTGTCGAAAAGGCTGTGAATAGCGATTTCTGGAGCATCGCGGGAGAAGTAAGAATGGCCTGCCTGCATTTCCACCGATATAATTCTTATTCTTTAAAACTGAAACGTTAGTTGTCTTCGTTCTCTTATGAAACTTTGCCCTTTCACGCTTTATAAAGGTTTTGCAATATGTGAATTGCAAATCCTTTTTATTAGCAATGTTTCTAAAAATAGGGCATACTGTCATTCCATATCAGCGTGACGGAACGGCTTTTTTCATGCCTGCTGTCATTAAATTATTTGTGACGTAATCTGAAGTAACACAAAGTCATGTTCAAAGTCTTTCCACCGTCCCACCGTTCAACACATTTGTCCCTATTTTCAGTTAGCATTCCGATGTCGGGATATTGACCAAACAGTGACCGAAGAGAAACAAACAAACAAACAAAAATTATATCGACTTTGTTTTCAAATGTCAAATTGTTTTTAAACGGGGTGGATTGACTGTGCAAGGAAAACAGCTTCCTCTTTGGTGTTGGTCTAAAACATTCCAGCAGATTAGCCCTTTTGATCGAAAACAGAACACTTTACGTGCTGAAATCTGTTTATTAAAACGAATTATTTTTGGTACTATTGCTACACCAATCTACTTCATTAAAGTTTAAGTTTTAAATATTCAGCAATTTCGCAATTTCGTGGACGAGAGTCTTGTCAACGTTTTTTTGTCTTTGGTTTTACATTTTTACAGTGTGTTTTTATTACTTACGAGTGAAAAGAGAAGCTTGTTTTTAAAAGAAATGAGAAAATTTAATACAGAAAAACTTATACTTATAATACCCACTGATTTGAGTTGCCTGCGTGCAGACATCTCTCGAGCGGCACGTTCTGCATCACCGCTGACGTAAAGACTGTTTTAGACAACAAATCGACCTCACGAGTTTCTTGAACTGAATACAAAACTACTTAACCGGAACTCAAGTAGTAAAATCATGTTCTTCTAAGAAACAATACCGGGTAAATAAAGAAAAAACATAAGCTTAAATACCCTTTAATAAGGTGAAACAACATATTAATTCGAGTGTTTTGTATGTAAATTATTTGTTTCTACCCAGCAGGCAGCAAACTGCAGAAACTGCAACACTCTTGGCATATTTTTAAGGTCCTTTTTGTCTCCAAGGTACCATATGAGAAATTAGAGTCAAATTTGATGAGGTAAAAATTACAACTTGCGTATATCTTTTTTGCCAAGATACCTCACGTGTGATTCTATTTTAAGGTTAAATTTCAAAGTGTCGCAAGGGTGTATATATGAGATCAAGGATTCAATTTGCCACAATCATACAGGCCAAAGGCAATAACATACTGATACACCGTTGAAGAAATATTAAGAGGCATGCAAGCAGGATTCAGTTATTTTGACAAAAAAGCTCCGACAGCCGCCATACGCAGTCTTTTTGACAAATACGATGCGAACAGCAATGGGAAGCTTGAAGAACAGGAAATGCAGTTCCTACTGGAGGGAGACTTAGGCTTCAATCAGGAACAATCCGGGGCCTATTTTCTACTGTTGGACAAAAATGAGGATCATAATATCTCCTTTGAAGAATTCCAAGACTGGCTTCGCAGCGGGGAACGCTTCGAAATTTTGAACGACAAAGCCAAGTATCACTCCCTCTCGGAAGCACTTAATTACTTCAAGAGTTTTGACTCTGACAACAGCGACACCCTTGACCGAGCCCAGTTCGAAAAGATGATGAAGTTCTTTGGCTATGAGACTATAGACATGGAGAAGGCGTTTGCGGAGATGGACAAAGACGAGAACGGAGCAGTGTCTTTTTGGGAGTTCATGGTATGGTTAAAATGGGTACCAGTTCTCAATTGACTAGCTGCGATGAGACTGGCAGAACTAAACATATTGCATACAGCTAATTTCTATGTACTCCTTACTGTTTAAATATGAGAATTTTAAGTTATTATCGATTTATTTACATTGTAATAAACAAAAGCGAGACGGCAATTTATAAATTGCTTGTTCAATCACAGCATTGCTTATAAGACGCGCCTTACCCTGCGTGGCAGGCGTTTGAAAGGCAAGGGAATGGGGGTTTTGGGCGCGAGAGAAAAGCGAGGGGTGCGCGCCCTCGCGTTTCTCTCACGCCTGAAACTCCCTCTCCCTTCCCTTTCAAACGCCCGCCAAGCAGGCTAGACGCACCTATGCTAAGTCTGTTAAATTTAGAATTTTTCGTGCAGTTATAATTAGTTGATGCATGCGGCTACGTTAAGTTATTCCGTCTTTTTTTTGTCTCTTAGGTACTGAATAAATCATATTAAACTAGAACGTTTTCTCGACTTTCTCACATCCATAAAATGCATCTGTTAGCCTTTCCGGCCTTTTCCCAGGAAATGCAAACGTGACATAAGAAATTGACGATTTTGGGTATAAAAGGAATGGGAGTCCCCCTTCTTTGTTTATCTCCCAAAACAAAGTCAAAGATCACACGTTAAAGAGATTGATATGGCGGATAGGTTTTGTGAGTTGTTTCAACAGAAGCGTTCCATTCGTCGCTATTCATTCATGCATTTATATATTCATTCAATCTCACTGCTGAGCTTGGGCTGCCTGTGGTTTAAAGTGTAATGTAATGTTGTGGATTAGAGGACAACAAGATACGCCCTCTTTATATTATAAAAAAGCAGAGATGGTTGTTAGGATTGATGCTTTTCACCTGTTTTGGCGATTATTAACTAATCGTTTACATCTTCATCAGCCAGTTGATCCATGTTTTACAAATCCTCCTTTCACAAATCCAGTCAGGCCCCAGTCATGTTTAACAAGTCCTCTCATAGGCTATAGAAAAAACAGATTTCTACTCAATGAAGTTTAATTTCTATCAAATATAATCAAATTACTCGCAATAAAGTACGTATCCTTTTTCTGCGTTGGTCTCAAAGCCTGTTCTTCGAAAACGAAGCCCTTAGTCTTATTTCCAAAAATAAGCCCCTCTACTCATAAGTCCTTCAAATATAAGATCCCAAATTCAAAACACACAAAAAAATCCTCAAATGCTACAATAACCCCAAACTTATATAAGACCGAGTGTAGACTGTTCACAGTCCCCTATTTTTTCGTGAGATCGTTGAGATATATCGCGTCTTACGTTAATGGCAAGCTATGGCAGCNGAAGTTTAATTTCTATCAAATATAATCAAATTACTCGCAATAAAGTACGTATCCTTTTTCTGCGTTGGTCTCAAAGCCTGTTCTTCGAAAACGAAGCCCTTAGTCTTATTTCCAAAAATAAGCCCCTCTACTCATAAGTCCTTCAAATATAAGATCCCAAATTCAAAACACACAAAAAAATCCTCAAATGCTACAATAACCCCAAACTTATATAAGACCGAGTGTAGACTGTTCACAGTCCCCTATTTTTTCGTGAGATCGTTGAGATATATCGCGTCTTACGTTAATGGCAAGCTATGGCAGCCATCTTGAGTTTTGAAACTCACGCAAGATGGCAGTCCGTAACGCAAAGCGCTCGATCTCGACGATCTTACGGAAAAATAGAGGACTGTGAACAGTCTAACCCCGGTGTTTCCTACTATTCTACTAGTGCCGAAGTATACAAAATAAACAAACCATACGTCATATCAGAACTGTAATGGATAACCTCTGACAGAATTTTTATCGAAAAATTTTTGCTGAAAGTTTTTAGAGTTCTCTAGTCGATTCAGTCAACACTAGTGTCAAAATCTAAGCGGCATTTGTCATCCATGAAATTAATGAAGGGGTAAATAACAATGTTATTTTTACTTTTTATACTAAGGGTCAATCAAATAGTGTAATGGAGGTGTATTTCTGTTTAGGTGGGCTTATGGTCCGTACTTTTACGAATCCAATCCAGACCATGTTTTTAACATGCCCCGCATATTCACCTGACGTCGAAGGATAACCTGAAGAAGACCATACTGCTAAGCAGTTGAAACATCACCATGAACTACATCTCAAACGATTAGTCTATACACAGTGACACAAACGATAATTTCGTTACTTTTGTATCTGCCACGATAAATAACTCTAGTCTCAATGACACGCCTAATTTTTTGAGGCATAAAATTCATTCACCCCTCCATGTTTGCTACACTGCTTATGGCCTGTTGGTATTTTGCATTTAAGGCATTAGTAAGGTTTCTTTGTCCGGCTGGACGTTCTTCATGATACCCTCTAGAGAGTGTTTTATAGAGCTCAATTTTTTTGAGACTTCTCTAAGACTGCGGCATCTCGCAGAGTCGCATGTTTTACAGTAATCGCTTCCTTCATCCATGCTCAATACAAGAAGACAGCTTACTAAGGGATCGGAATTATTCAAATCACGGATCCATAAACCAGCATGAATAACCAGTTGCCTAGCGATCATCTCTAACTCCTTCAAAGCAGTGTTGCTGCGTTCATTTATGGCTAAAATGTTTCCTTTATTTCTTTGAAACTGATGCTTAAATTCTTGCAGTTATTTGCCTTGCCGTAACATAATCCCTTCCATGACATCCATCAGATCATCTTCCTCGATTTGGTCGTACATTTTGTCATTTTTTAACTCTTCCAGGCTAAGATTATAAGCTCGCTCGATAGTCGCCCTTTTCAATCTCACTAATTCATACTTCCGTGCAAAAATCAATTCTGCAATGATACAATCTTTCGCTTTAGTTTTTACATTCTCAACCATAAAATCTTCGCATCTCCGAACAATGGCCTCTATTTGATATTCGTGGGCAAGGTTCACCAGAAAGAAACAGTTCTGATCTCCTCTGTTATTTGTTTCTCTGCCACGGAGGGATATAACATCAGAAGCAATCCTTCAACCTCGCCTGCCTTTTTATCGGGAAGGGTCACTTCTTCCTTGTCTTTTTCTTGAAATTCTGATCAAAACATCTTCTCAAAGACAGGAGATGACAAAGCAAGCACGGCGCGGTGAACATGGAATTTCTCTTCTTCCACAACTAGAATGACATCGCTTAATTTCCAGGGTTGATTAAAATTAATTCACCGATGATAAAAAAATAAACAAACAAACAAAAACAACATCGACTTTGTTCTCAAATTTCAAATTGTTTAAAAAGGGTGGGTTGACTGTGGTTAAAACAACTTTGGTTCGTCTTTCCCGGCCGTCACTCCGCTTCAGTCCGTTTGATTGAAAACAGAAAATTTTATGTCGGGAAATTTTTTATGACTAATTATTTTTGCTACTATTGCTACTACACTCTATTCTTTGAAGTTAACGTACGATTTTATATTGATTTAATTGCGCATTTTCATTGACGTGAGTCGTGTCATTATTGAGCTTTTTGTCTGATTTTACATTTTTCATAGTGTGTATTTATTACTTACGAATGAAAAGGGGGGCTATTTTACAAGAAAAATTTATACGGAAAAATTAACACGGATTTGAGTGGCACGTTCTGCATGCATGAGTCATGATGAGTGACGTCATGTCGGTTTTCAGCTCATGATACTGGTAAACACACAATTAGATCCCGGTTTCTCGAAAGATGGTTAAGTTTAACCCAGGAAAATTTTAATCAAGGTTTTCTTGTCTAAGAACATGCCATTCGAGATTACAAAAACTGTCGAGCCTTCACTCCAAGATACAGGATGGTAACAGAAATTGTTACTCTAAGCAATACAAAGGAAGGTAAAATACAACAATTGAACAAAATTTTAATCCTGGATTAGCGCTAATTTTCAGGAATCGGGCCCGGAAATCTTAGTAGCAAAGTCGTATTCTTCTAAGAAACAATACCAGGAAAAAAGGCGAAAGCTAAGTCTAAATACATTTAAATAAAGTGAAACCGCCATCCGTATTGGGACGAGTGTTTGTAATGGCAATAGGACTGAGTGGAGTCCCCTTCGGTCTGTAATCATACGATTGATTTTTTTGTTAAAACAAAGTGGGACGATCAAGTAGGGGGAGTCCGATTTGTTTCAGTAATCACGAGTATGATTAGTATAGGTAATAGCAGACCAAACTGGACGACACGAAGTTCTGTTATCAATTAATCGTACCTTTAACAAAATTTGTGACATATAAGGCTCTTTTTTAATCAAAACACAAGAAATTCCAATAGTTTTCATTTACATTTAAGCGCTCGCGTGATGGCGCGTACTCTTCAATGAGTTAGTCATGACGCGTACTGTCCTATTAAACTGTCCTATTAAGGCTGAAATCATATCAGGGCAGTTGATAGCCAATCAGATTTGCGAATTTTGTTATAGTTATGATTATATATAACTGTAAATTACATGTTTCTATATTTTATGATTTTATAAATATAAGCACGCAACAAATTGCAATACTTAGATACCTGGCATAAATAAAACATCCTTTTTTGTTTCTGAGGTACAAAAATTAAAGTCAAATTTGATGGTCCTTTTGCCTCACGTCCTGTATCGTCAATGTCAGGGGCACCCAACGACAATTTTCGGAAAATTATCTGTTCGGAAGACGATTTGAGGTCTAGAATTTTCGGATCATTTTCTGAAAAATTTCTTGCTTGCCTGCCTCTCCTAGGATTTTCGAACTTCAAAAAAATCGTATAATTGCCCATTTTTACGGATTTTTACCCTAAAAAGGTCACCTAGAATTTTCGGGAGCCTTTTTTCTGGCTGAAATTTTCGGAAAGGTAAATTTTCATCCCTATAATTTTCGGATCACTATACTTTCAGCTAGGAAATCCGAACAGATAAAAAATTTTTAGGGGATAAAAATAAGCCTTTATCTACCGTTTAAATACTAAAGTACGTTCAACAATGCTATGTTTATGTGGTTTTGAACTATATTCTCGTTGGGTGCCCCTGCAATGTGGACTCTTGAGCCCTAGAGCGTTAGGATGCATTTTATTTTAATAACGTACATCAGTGGTACTTCACATACTAAAATTACAAGAAGTACATATCAATTTTGCTGCATAAAAGTAGGCAAACTGTTCAGTTCTGCCTGTCCCAGCTAGTTGAGAACTGGTACCCATTTTAACCAAACCATGAACTCCCAAAAAGAAACTGCTCCATTTCCGTCTTTATCGATCTCCGCAAACGCCTTCTCCATGTTTATACTTTCATAGCCAAAGAACTTCATCATCTTTTCGAACTGGACTCGGTCAAGGGTGTCGCTGTTGTCAGAGTCAAAACTTTTGAAGTAATTAAGTGCTTCCGAGAGGGAGTGATACTTGCCTTTGTCGTTCAAAATTTCGAAGCGTTCCCCGCTGCGAAGCCAGTCGTGGAATTCTTCAAAGGAGATATTATGATCCCCATTTTTGTCCAACAGTAGAAAATAGGCCCAGGATTGTTCCTGACTGAAGCCTAGGTCTCCCTCCAGTAGGAACTGCATTTCCTGTTCTTCAAGCTTCCCATTGCTGTTCGCATCGTATTTGTCAAAGAGACTACGAATGGCGACTTTCGGAGCGTTTTTGTCGAAAAAGCTGACTCCTGTTTGCATGCTTTTAGATATCGGTCTCTTCAAAGTATATCAGATGCACGGTATATCGGCTTTGGGTATAATTGTGGCAAATGTGAATTCTTGGTCTATTATATACCCATAGCCGGGCTCCTTGATGATTTAATCTTAAAATAGAATCACGTGCGGGGTGATCTTTGCAAAAACGATAAACGCAAATTTTATTTCATAAATTGTAATTTTTAATTAAAAACCACTCGAGTTCAATCACACAGCATTGCTAAGACGTGCCTCTCTACATTCAATCTATCAAATTTGGAATTCTCCTAACTGAGTTCGTTGGTGCGTGCTTCAACGGTACTATATCTGTCCGTGTTTTTTACCCAAAAAATTAAAGCTAAAAATGTTAGATTATCATCAGGTTATATTTTAGTCCAAATTTCAGCCATCTGCTCGAAAAGGAGCGAGCGACTCAGTGGGAAAAAATTCCGAGTTCTCCGAACAATAAAATAATTTCATTGCACCCTTTGAGTAAAGGTTATTCGTTCTGGCATGTCTTTAGCACTTCAACGTGTTAATACGAAGTCGTCCGTGTCGCTGTTAAGTTAGTCACGTACTTTCTGACAAGCCACACGACTTCTTTCAGCTATAACAGGAGCTTATCAATTAATAATGGGCTCCTAGCAATAAAATGCCATGCCAGAAAGAACCCTCTGCTCGCAAGGTAATTTGATTGAGGTTCTAAACAAGCCTACGCCCTTAATTTATGCACTGCTTTTTTTTGGGGGGGGGGGGGGGGGGGGGGGGGGGGGAGTTGGGGGTAGGCTCTGTCATACCACGTCTGCAAAAACAAAGTTATTTGCCTGTTTGTTCCGGCTTGTTCTCGGTTATTGCTGTGATCAGTTGGGTGAAGCTCATCCTTGGGACATACGTACCGGCAGTGCCTTTCTTCAAGTCTTCGAAAATTTCAAGACTTTGGTAAGCCCTGTTTACAAGGAGGGAGGGTAACCCTGGTGCTAGGGTTACCTTAGCACTCGCATATTTCTTCTTTATTCACACGACGTGTTTACAAGGCAACTACTGGGTTACCTTAGCGCTAGGGTAACCCTACCCGAGTGCTAGAGTTACCCTAGCAAGAGGGTTACCCTACGTGCCTTGTAAACGCTCTGCTAAAGATATGTATTTATCATGGGTTACGTAACCTTTTCTTTGGGGTGTTACATGGTATGCTGTTCTGTTGCTTCATTAGCGGTAGGCTATATATTTGAGTTGTTCTCATTTATATTCATTCTTGTCTTACGACCGTCCCTACGCCCTCAAAATTAAATACCCAGTGACCAGGGGTTTCTCTTAGACGTAGTTTTTTGCATGCTGCTATATGAAAAGTTTAGCACGTTTTGTATGAATCATTGTTATACGAGCATAGTTTAGATCATTTTGTTGGGTTGTTTTTCTTGCTGTAATTTTTTACATTTCCGAGTTTTCATTCTGTTTGTTGTATTATTTCCATCCATTCTGTTAATGAAGGCATAATAAAGAGGGTCGCACACGGCTCGTGTTGACACACCCCAATTGAGGTTGCTTGTTACATGATAAATGTTTTATATTCGTTTGAGCGGGGTAGCGAATTAGAATATAAAACTCACTTACCCAACAGGTAGCCCAAGCTCGAAATATGACCATCAGCACGGTTGCGTAAGGTCCTAAATATAAGGGTTTGTATGGGAGAAAAGAATTGTTTCTGTATCCAACGAATGTAAAAGGATTTAAATAAAAATCGGCTAACCTTGCTTGAGTTGTGTGTTTCTTCTTTCCTGTGTGGTTTCCGAGCCGATTTACGGCCATTTACAATGGGGATGTGCCGCTGGATGGGGTCGCATTTTCAATAGAGTTACTAGGATGGGGTCGCACATTTTCTGATTTTGGGGTAAGACAGTTCTCCATATTTACGGTTAGCAAACGTACCAGAATGTTTGTACTGTATGTGAAAAGTAAAGTGTTCTTCATTCGGTATAAGGTAGATACATGAACAGAAAGTGACTAAGTTGGGATGGCGAAAATTACATGTTTGCCCAAAAGTGACTAAGATGGGGTCTATAATTGGCAACAGAATAGACTATAACGGGGTAGGGGCTCTGAGAGGCCAGCGGCACATACCTTGCAACCCCCGCCCGGGTATCTTCATTCCTTTCTCCCGCCTGCCTCCTTTCAACGAGGCAAAACACTTGCGCGTTCGTAGTTCACAACACGTGCGTTGTACAGGTACATGACACCTCTGACGTCACAAAGATGAACTTTGTTTCCGGAAATTCTTTTTGGGTGTGAAGCGTCTATTCATCCTCTTTACGCTTGTCCTTGTTTTCGGGGCGTCGCGACCATTTGTAAACAAATACGTAAGCGAGCGCAAAAAATAGGAAGAAACACAACGTCATGTATGAATCACAATGTGGTTGGGGAACAATACATTGGTCGAGACTGTTGAAAAGAAACCGCTCCGGCTATACCCTGGGTATATAGGTTTTTTCTCGCATGCGACGAGGAGCTTTCGCCGGGTGTCGGCCGCAGGCCGACATGTCTTCGGCCGAAACCGGAAACCGCGCATGAAAAGTCTCTGGCACCCAGGGTACTCCGGCTAGTACTTTCGGATGGATTATATTTACCACACAAAATTGAGCGTTTGTTAAATTTAAATTTCGGGTACAGATGTAATTCTTACAGGATGCGATCCATTACATTACCCCTGCGCGCGATGAGTATCGTTGGATTCTTCTTGCGGTTTGTTTCTATGCTATTTGAAGTTCTTAAATATTTTATTCATGGCCTAGCCTGCTCAGGTTTTTAAACTCCTGTTATAAAAAGACTTCTTTATATATAAGTGAAACCACAATACTTTTTCTTCTCTTAAAATTTATGAATTCATCCCTCAATTCAATCCAATGTAATGTCTATTGGCTCTATGAACAGCCTAAGTGACTGGTGTCAGACCCTTTTTGCTTCTCTTTTCTCCTTTCCCCCCCGAAAAACGCCAGATATTTAGCCACCATAGGATTATATAACGGAGAAAATAATAACAATAATACTGTAACTGTAAAATACAAAGAAAAATTATAAATATATAGCGGCTAAGTTTAATGCCAGATAGAGGATGTGGCAAACTTCCTACCCTGCGAGTAGAGGCCCTTCGATCTTCCTAGAAAAGCCATCGTGAAGAGGAAGGGTTCCCGACGTATCAAGGAAGATCAAAGGGCCTCTGCTCGCAGGGTACAAACTTCCTTGCAAAACAAGGATCGAAATTATCAATAGAGGAAAAGAGTATTGTTTCGTTTGTGAGAAACACTCAAAGAAACACTGTAGTTCATTGTTTCTCGCCTAGAGAACAATATTGACATAATCTCAAACGCTCAGCACTTTTGGGCAAACTCTATCTTCCGCATTTCAGCTGTCATTTTTTTATGCTTACTCTTGCCGTTGTGCGTCAATGATTTTAGTCAAAGGTCATTTCATTCCTCTTCATGAAATTGATGGCCCCCTATGACGGCAGAACATGTTTGGCAAGCATCCATCTTTCTGCATATTTTAATCACCATGTTTATATTAATATCGCAACAGGCGGTGAAAATTCCCTCCTTTGAAGACCCTTTCGAATGAACAAGTATTTCAAATATTGGTGAATTATAAAACCTACAGACTTCTGCTCGAGGAGCAAACTTTCAGGGCTATTTGTTTCGAATATTAAAATTGAAGTCGGCCTCGCCTGCGAATACAGCCGTTTCTCCTCGCTCCAACATGGCGTATTTACAATATAAAACAAACAAAGATCACTTGTTGAGCTCAAATATCCCAATGTTGTTGGTAAATTTTAAAGGGCAAAGAAACGTGGTCTTGAAGCGCCACCAAGGCACGTTTCAATACATCAGGACATGACGTTGTGTTTGCCACACAAAATGCGTCGTTTTCGTTAGAAACCGGAAGTATTTATCCGAATAAATACTAGTGTCTCCAGGAGTCAATAACACTTGACGAAATATACTCATTATAATTTTTAAGCTGTTTTAATCATAATTTCTAGCGAAAACAATAAATATTCTTTTCTCCAAATGAATTATCTTCTTTTTTGCGTTTACCTTTTTTTTTTAAAAGCGCACCTGTTGTACTTTAATATCTTGAAAGGGTCTTCCCCCTTTTAAGTTACTTCATTTGGCCGCATTTCATTAACATTTGGCTGAAGTTCAAGGTCACGTTTGTCGGAGTTTTCATGTTAATTTCCATTGCGGGCTTAATTAACCTTTTTCCAGGAAATGCAGACGTGACACAAGAAATGATGACGATTTAGGATATAAAAGGAACGCGAGTCCCCCTTCTTTGTTTATTTCCCAAAACAAAGTCAAAGATCACACACTGAGGAGATTTTCAGAGATTTAACTTAACATGGCAGGTAGCGGTTTGAGTTTTTTCAACAGAAGCGTTCCATCAATCGCTATTCACAGCCTTTTTGACAAATACGACACAAAAAGAAATGGAAAACTTGGCGAGAACGAAATGAAATCTTTTCTTGAAGAAGCATTGGGCCTTGACTTTGAGCAGGCTCAAATCTACTTCTTTCTCGTCGACAAAGATGGAGACCAGGGGATCTCTTACAGTGAATTCAAAGAATGGCTGAGAAGCGAGGAAAAATTCCAGCGATTAAACGACAGTTCCAAATTCGACCGACTCTGCACAGCTTTCGAGCATTTTAAAGATTTCGATACCGACAACACAGGAACTTTGGATAGAATGCAGTTCGAGTCGCTTATGAAATTTCTGGGATATCCAGCACAAGACATGGATAAAGTTTTTGCCGCTATGGACAGGCTCAATGATGGTAAAATTTCATTTTGGGAATTCATGATATGGCTGGACTGGTCTCCAATTGCTTAATGAAGACTACATGAACAAACTCTTCTCTGTACGACGCAGGAGATTGTAGAAGAGAAACTATCTTTACAGGACAGATGCAAGCTGACCATACTATTTTTTGGTCGTTTTCTTAGAAAACAACATCTGCTATGATATAAAACCTTGAAGTTATTCACGAGCAATGACTGAGAGACTAAATATAACGACATAAATTTTATCAATATACAAAAGAAAAGAGATAAAGATATGTATTATACCGCCCTACCCCGAAATTTTACCAAGCTCTTTGTTTTCAAATTGTAAGGCAAAGGTGTATATTTATTTATATTTAGCTGTGATGTAGAAGGAAACGTCTGATGTATTATATAATATTTATTACATATATATTTCAGTGAACTTTGCTTCATCGATCGCACGCAAAATAAATTGACGTTTACGATTTTTCATGAGACTAATTATTTCGTAATTCATTTAATGTTACGGTCCACTTCAGTCTTTGAAGGACTGTATAGTTTATTTTACGTCAACATGTGTCATCTCTCCACTCTTCATCAATGACCATTTATAATACTGTGGAACTACGAAAACAAATCAGTAGAATTAATTTCTCTGGAATGCTGTAGCCACGCGAGAGAAAAACAATCAAAGGTGGGATAAATAAACCGCAATGAGAAAACGGTAGTTTGCGGTTCTTTCTAGAGATCATGCAATATGACACGTGCGAACTAGAGGGCGGAAACTTTAATGAGTAATACACAAGGCATTATGGGAAGAAGCCTGGTTCATAATCACGGTATACTTTGCCTTCCCATAAGACTAAGGACTTCTGGGTAAAATCTCCACCGGTTCTTTGCGCTTTATTTTTACATCGTCTTAGTCTATGTTTACATTATACTGGATAGGGCTTTTATTCACACTGAAGAACGGTTGTTGCGGCGCGATTTCTATGACGGAGCTAAGCGGTTGATTAAGTAACATCGACTGAAGGTGTTCACACTACGGATAGAGTAGCAACAGAGTATATGTTTCATACTCGCCTACAGGTTTAGAAAAAACGGTCGATAGATCCTCTCTTGCCCCTCTACGTTTAACCGACGAGTGCGTGGAGCTATTCTGCTCGGGATTGCCCGCTTTTCTGCGTACTACCGGGCCAGAGAGGTAGTGACTTCATAAAAATCTCTCGATTTATGATGTTGTCGAAGCGAAGTTTATATTATAAGGACAGGTTTGGATCACAAACTGTGTGAACAGAAAGAAAGCTAGAAATTACCCAACTCTAAGAACCAAAAAACAAACATGAATGCTTACGTAAACAAAAAGGTGACGATCGATAAACATAGTCATTGCGAGATGAATTGACAGCTAAAAAAGAGAAAGGCTAAGGCTAATTGGGTTACATTTGCTCACACGGACCAATGAAAACCAAGGTCAGAAAGGACTTGTAGTATATCTACCAATTCTGAGAAGGCTTAAAATATCCGCCACGTAGACCATACAGCTCGAAAACTCTTAAAGGAGCTGCATCACGAATTTTATTAATTTTCTAACAGTAGGAACTCCCACCAAACTGAATGAAACATATGAAACAATCGCTCCAAATATAAATTAAAAAAAGGCCTATAAAACAGTAGTCTGCTACACAGCCGTTTTTAGAGTCGTCACGCAATGCTCCTCCCCACGAGCGTTGCGTGACGACATTAAAAACGGCTGTGTAGCAGACTAATAAAACAGTGTTATAAATAACGGAGCAAATATAAAAGAAGGCACCGATGGGCAAATTTCAAAAGGATTATAACGGATTGAAATTGTACGTTTTTCAATGAAGACTCGTTAACCTAACAGTTGTTTAAAGGTCATTTTGTTGTTTGTAAGGTTTCTCTTGGCCCTACTGATGAACAGTTGCGACACGTAGATATATATTTTTTAGCAACTAAGATAATTTGCAGTCTGTCTATTTCGAATTCGATATAATCCTTGGAAAGTAAATTGGCATTATTAACCCTATAAAACCCTGATATCAAAATTTAAATTCTCATTTGTTGTCTCTATACATTCCTATAGAAGAAGTGGGGAGACGCTGTTAGAGTATCAATTAACTTCATCTTTTGTGATCAATCCCTTAATTCTTGTTACCATCATGTTTTACTGAGCAAAGATGTTACAAAGAGAAAATTGATGCTGATCACATTTAGGGCTTAAAGGGTTAATATTATGAACAAGACGCTGTGACAAGGCAGCCCCTTTAAAAGGGCTGTGTCACGGCAGTCCAGTTCATTTTGTTTAATTTTGCCAATTACTCGCCCTCAATCGATATGGAACTTAGAGTAAGCAAAGAAATTACATGTAAATTACAAAATCAGATATCCGAGACAAACAAATATGTCTCCTGAGCATTATTTTTGAAGTTGCAAGCAGAGAACTGTTAGGCTGAACAGTTTTCAAAAACCATAATTTCAATCCGTTTCAATCTTCTTCAGTTTTGCTCATCCGTGGTGTTTTAAAGTTTTAAGCGGTTACTTTTATATTTCTCCAGAAGCTGGTTTCTCTTAATTTAACGGGCATTTTGTAATTTCCTAATTTGGCTGAATTTCGTGACACGGTTCCTTTACAGTAAACCCTTTACGTGCCAATAGTGACCAAAACCAATTTTCTCCTAACAATATCCATAGATTGTCAAGAGAAGAGGTAATGAGAGTTAATGAAATGATCACCTAAGTGAAAATGCCATGATATTTTGTCAAATTCTTTCAACTAATTCTTAGGGAAATATATAGATCAGTTTGGAGAATTTGTATGTGGATATTGGGACTTAACGGGTTAAAAAACATGTGCGGCCTCATCAAAACTTCGAAACGACCCTTATTATAAAAACAGTGCATTTAAATACTAAGGTGGCCCACAACTGTCACGGCAAAAACCAAAAACCTCACGGCAAAAACAAAATACCTCACTGCAAAACCGAAAACCTCACGGCAAAACCGAAAACCTCACGGCAAAACCAAAAACCTCACGGCAAAAACAAAATATCTCACGGCAAAACCGAAAACCTCACGGCAAAACCAAAAACCTCACGGCAAAAACAAAATACCTCACGGCAAAACCGAAAACCTCACGGCAAAACCAAAAACCTCACGGCAAAACCAATATACTTCACGGCAAAAACCAACAACCTCACGGCAAAAACAAAAGACAGTGACAGTTGTGGGCTACCATAAAATACAGTCGACTCCCGATAACTCGAACCTTCAAGGGAAATCGAGAAAAGTTTGAGTTATCGGGAGTTCGAGTTATCGCGAGTTTGAAGAAAATAACCGGAAGTAAGGAAATAAGCAAATGGATGGGGGGAAAGGCAATTAAGCAACTAAGTATACAGGAATGGACACTGAATTTGAACTGGAGTGACAAAAAAGTAAAGACAAAGAATTTACTCGGTTGTTTTGAGATAAATTCAATATTTCGGACTTCAGTACACCCTTTTTTTCCTCGACTTGTCACGCGCTTAAAACATGGTTCGAGTTATTGAGGGTAAAATTGTATAGAAATTTTTCCCGTTGGGTACTCCTGTAGAAATGAGCTAAAGGGAAACAAAAAGTACTTCGAGTTAGCGGGAGGTTCGAGTTATCGTGGGTAAAATTACAGTAAAAGTACTGAAGGAAATGCAGGGGGAAATCGACTATGGTTCGAGTTCGCATGCACGAGGTTCGAGTTAGCGAGGGTTCGAGTTATCGGGAGTCAACTGTAATCACTCTTTTAGCTCTTCGGAGACAATGCATGCTGCATACTGGACAAAGTGGCCAAGAGAAAACGAATTAGTCAAATTATTTGCTTAGTCATGGCTCATCCTTGTCCTTCCCCGTAAATTTTGGCACGTCCCTCTAATCCGAAGGCTGAGACAGGCTAGAACGATCTTAAAAATTTCGGAAATTTACCGGTTTGTTTTGCGTTTGTTCTTTTATCAGTCCTAAGTGCTTGTTGACTGAAAACACCGCCTTTCTTTTCTCAAGATTCACTTGAACGGAAAATTCCATTGACACGGAGAAAAATGGCATATTTTGACGTCAACAATACAAGGTAATTTGCGCATCAAACTTCGTTTTCGCAAATTCATGACGACGTGTTCTCTCCCGCTATTTGTACAACAGGTGTAAAATAAACAAACACTCAATGGCAGAAACTTCCTTCTTTTTATCACCCACGTAGTAAAGAAATATGAAAAGCGAATTCGGATAACAAAGTTATGGATATATAGACGCCTGGATTGTTGCGATCCAGACTCAAAGGGACGGCGATCGAGCGTATCTTGACGTCAATAGGAAGCCTATTATTGGTACTTTACTAGAAAGCCATTAATATAAACCATTTGCTTTCGATTTAAGCGTTATAAAAGACAAGCGAACAAACAATCCATCAATCCGTTCACGTTTACGTTTACCTCATTGCAGCAAGTAAGTCACTCTCAAGATGCAAGCTGGAACAAGTTTCTTCGACAACAACACCCCCCAAGTGGTTATTCGAAGCCTTTTCGACAAGTACGATAAAAGCAGAACCGGTACGCTAGACGCGCAAGAATTGAATGAACTTTTGCAGAAAGATTTAGGCTTCAAGAAAGAACAAGCCAAAGTTTACTCCATGCTGCTGGACAAAGACGGCGACCAGAACATATCATTCGAGGAATTTCTCGCCTGGCTGCGAAGTGGGGAACGTTTTACGATGATCAACGATCAAATACAATTCAAGACTCTTTGCAAAGCAGTGGAATTATTCAAAATCTACGACAAAGATAACAGCAATGGCTTGAACCAGGAAGAACTGAAACATTTACTCGTTTCTCTTGGGTACCACGACGTTGATGCACAGAAGTTCTTTGAATACCTCGACCAGCACAAAAATGGGAAGATTTCGTTCTGGGAGCTGCTAAAGTGGCTGAATTGGGTACCGATGGAGTGATCAGCGAATGTAACCAGTCAAGCGCTCATTTTTCTAGTTTAATGCAGGAAATTTTCGCTTTATTCGTGTCAGCTGCTTCAGTACCGAAATGAGCATAGAGTAAACTTAAAACGAAACACCATTTTTCTCGAAGAAGATTGAACATTAGTTGCTGCGTGACAGGGGATCTCGTGTGTGGCCCTTTAAAAGAGGCATCTTTTTAACTAATAATGACTTAAAATAGAGCTTAAATTTTGTTATATCGTTCCGTCTTTTCTGTAAATTAACGGAAGCGTAGCATTTTACGAAGAACAGGACGTTGCAGCAAGGTCAAAGCTACCTAGCGAGTCGATCAGTCATTTATTTATTTTTATTTTGTTCACGCTATACGCAGCGTGATGTTAATACCGGCTAATGTAGTTTATAATGAAGCAGGTTTCAGTTGCGATCATGATATTGCTTCGCTGTTTCGTTTCACTGTAAATATAGAACCGAAGTGCGAAATCTCACAGATGACGGGTAAAACAATCTCAGAAGTATACGAGCGTTCTGTAAAATAAGAGTTAGACAACACTGAAAATGCATTGAAATAGAGAACTTCGAATACCAATCGGCTTTCTGCAAGCGAGATATGGTTTTCGATTAAAATTAAGTAAAATAACACCCTTCTTATCCATTTGAGCTGAAACTTCACGAAAAAGCACCGATGAAAACACAAATAGCAGGTGGACAGATGCAGGGCGAGAACACGAAAACAACATAATTATAGTTAAAGTTATTCAAAATTTCTGTATAAATTAACTTGAAATCAGAACGTCGATCAAATAGTTTGTAGACTGTTCTGTTCACAAGGGAGGTCAAATTCAATAAAAAAAATGTGAAGTCAAAGTTTAAAAAATAAATTGTTCGATGACGAGTTTCGCTTACACACGAGATGATAAATCTCCAGAATCTCTAGTTCAATCTGCTCAGTGATTTTTACTTGAATGCTATCACAGATATGGATCTACTGAAAGGACTACGACAGTGATTTTTGTCTACGATAAAGATAAAGAGGTGATTCAGTTAAATTGTGTTAGTTGGCCCTTTCACACCATTTATAGTTGAAAGCTACTACTACTGAGTAGTTTTTTTCCTAGGAAGCTGTTTATCATGCTGTACAAGGTGGTTCTAACTTTTGAGTATGTGGATGAAATCCTAAAGTATGACCATTCAAATGAAAGCTACTGAGCGGCCCTTCCCTGTGGTGCTGTGTATTGCACCGTGAAAGGCGGTTCAAACCTTTGAGTTTATCCCGGTTGAAATCCATTTAAATGAAAGCTTCTGAGCTGTATTTTCATGTGATGCTGTTTATTAGGCTGTAAAAGGTGATGAACATTCAGATGAAAGCTATTTTAGTGGTATGTCCAGTGGTACTGTTCAGGTGGTCGAAGCCAAAATCACGTGGTATAACTATAAAATGGGAAGACTCAGTGAACTTCATTAGCAGTAGTTTTAAGAGAAGCCTGCTCCACAGACAAAACTTAACTCTGGTTACTGAATTCGTGAGGTTACCTAATCTTGTTATAGTGAATAATATCCACTCACTTTCGTGATTAATAACTAGGAAAGACACATGAAAGAATACTGAACCTTAAACAGGAGAGCCGTTAAGTTTTACGAGTTTTACTCTAGGCCAAGGGCGATATTATTAATCATAAACGAAATAATGATTTTCAACTGATCTCCTCACTCCATCGAGTAAGTATGACGATGCAGACTTTGATAATGAAATGGTAGGGCTTTTTGCTATCAGTTTCACACAAATATATATAATAGGCCATTTATAAAAATATTGATCATAAATAATAAATATATTAAAGAGATATTGCCCAAGTCGCTTTTTTGCTAATCCCATCATATTCATCATCAGACACTTCTCAACATGATTTCTTTGTTTCAGATGAGCTTTCTAGACTCAGTGACGAGAATTGTTCGCTATTTCGATGTAAGAATTGTTCGCGAGAATTTATCTTTTGGTCGTCAATATTGAGCTACATTTCTTTTACTCTTGTGCTCACGACCATTTAAAGTTTAATTAGAAAGACAACAAAAAGAAAAAAACATTGAAAAAGCACTAATATTACATTATACAATCATTGCACCAGTAGGGCTATATCTACAGTTTGTTTTTATTTGGATCATCGCACTGCCATGGCAACATCATTGAATCAATATTTCTTCCAACAATAATGTTCACGCCATTTTAATATTTTACTGGTTACAGAACCGCTCAAATTTACACTGGGTACACGGCCTTACTATACGGATTCCATATCATTGCTTGTTTTTTTCATTTTGTTTTTGTATTTTCGTAGTTCTGATAATGAAGCTAGATTTGCATGAGAAATGTGAGTCTGATAATCATAATCCTGTGAGCATGAAACTAAACAGAAGTTTAGCTAAAACAAGGGACATTTTTAACATTACTTAAAGCTTCTAATCAGAGACCACTCTCAATTATCCTCCAACAAGACACTCGTAAGAAAAGTATCTCCTCAATTCTTACTTGAGTCTCACGTTTTAAAACTAAACGCGGGATCGTAGCCAGACTATTGGCGCGACGCCTGTGTACAGCCGTCTCTTTCCTCAAACAAAATCGGGAAGAGTCTCTCTCCCTGATTTTGTTTGAGGGGAGGGGGCTGCTGTATACAGTCTAAAGGCGCGAGCTGTTACGGGGATCTGGGGGCATGCACCCTGAAAAATGTAGAAGCCTAGTCGCGGCAAGCCCCTCGTAATACCTCTTGCTAGCTACAACCTCGCAAACGTATCATAAGTCTACCCCTATCAAACGTAAGTCTCAAGTTGAAGACTGACGTGAATGAACGCTTTTTGGTGAAAAACAAAAATATTATATTTCTATTAGTATCAGTTTTCTGGAACAGAACAGTACATTAAAAAAATAATCCAACGCGAGTTTTGTTTAACTTTCGTAATGAATCAAACTTCATCATCCAAGGATACATCATAAATTGATTTTTTGCTTATTAATGTTTCTTTTACACTCCCTTCATCCATAACAGAAGAATCTTCAAGATGATCCTTTAATGGACATTGAAGCATGACTGGTCTGTGGAAAAAATAAATTAACAGTCTCAACTTTGGTCTCTATATTTGTAGGGCATCGGGCATGAACCCCTCGTACTTGAACAGATAGTTTACTTGCAAGCAACAATGGGCCATCATTTTGTCCTCACCAACCTGTCTCAAGTTTTTTTAAACACTATCTAGTTCAAAAAGGAGGAAGCAAGTCTTCCCATCACCACCCCACCCCACCCCACCCCACCCCACCAAAAACCAAATTTGAGCCACTGCTCCAGGTATCTCTTGAAAACAACAAAAACATGTTTTGGTTGAGGGTGGGTGGAAGGGGGCCAGATTGTTTTGTTTTTCAAGCTTTACCCTGTTTGACAACAGTACATCTGTATGATCTCGATAAATATATGACTCATTGCATGTGTTAAGCTGCAGCTTACAAAGGGATTCTACACACCTGTATGATGGCGATGATGACGCCAAATAATCCAATGGCACTACCAAAGATCTCGATGATCAAAACCTTCAACCGATACAAAACAAGTCTTTTAGCCAATGTCCAATATCCATTGTTTATTAAATGGGGGATATTATATGGCCGCAAAGGGATATGAAATTTCTCTTTGAGTGTTGAAAAATACCGTAAAATTCCGAAAATAAGCCCAGGGGATTATATTTTTCAAAGGCCCTTTTTGAGGGGCTTATTTTTGGAGGGGCTTATCTACGGAGGGAAATTTGCGTTTCAGAATCAGGAAATTTACCATTTTTGCTTTTTTAATCTTTGTATTCGATGGCAAATTCCAAGTACAAGCCCCCCTGGGGGCTTATACTCGGAGGGGCGATTTTACGGAGGGTTTTTTGCGGTACGATTTTGGGGGGCTTATATTTGGAGGGGCTTATATTTGGAGGGGTTTATACATTGAGGGGCTTATTTTGGGAATTTCTACGGTATTTTTATGAATGAGTTCAATAAGGTTTTAACAGAAAACACCAATAAAATACCGAACAATTTCACCTAAATATATTTTAGTGTAAAAGGCACAATTTATCATGTTAGCAGAGCAATAGTGATTTTTTCTATGTGAAGATGCAGTACATGTACATGTCTTCGCATGAAAGGTCACCTGATATTTCATGGGTGTTTGTGTAACGAGATAACAAAGTAGCAGTCAACATCTGCTAACAGCAATGCACTGTTAGCCTCTGACATTACAGAGCATTTTCACTCAAATGGCCACTAGCTACATACCCTGGGTTCCAGAGGCTTTTCATGCGCGGTTTCTGGTTTCGGTCAAGTCTTAAAAAGTGACCTGCATGAAAAAGTCGGCCACAAGCTCCTTGTCGCACGCGAGAAAAAACCTCTGGTACCCAGGTTACTAGCTACGCAAATTTAATGGAACAAAAGAGAGCTTTTATATAGGAAAAAGGTTCACCTCCCATGAGAAGGACTCATTTGGAACACCAACATGGCTGCTGTTTCATTGTTTAGGAACACCAATATGGCTGACATGACATTATGAGAAAATGTTTCATAGATTTTGCGAGCTTGCTCACTGAAAGACTTTTTGCAATGATATGACTACACTGGTTTGGTAGACATCACAGACTCAAAGATTACACCTGTAGGAGCGTCCACCTCTCTAAAACACCAAAACTTTCTCCATCAAAGCCTATTAGATCCGAAAGTAAATGACCACCACTGGCAAGCAACTGCCACCACATTTTGGCCTGACAGTTTTATTATTATATCATTTTTAAGGGAGGTTCACCTGAATACAGTCTGTATACACCCTTGGCAAATGGCAAGGTGACCCTTATATACAGGTCAACTTTGCAGAAAATATTAGGCAACTGAAAATTTTGGGAAGTTGTCCGGTGCCTGAATATACAGGGCAACCGCTATATACAAGGCCGTTATATACAGGTTTGACTGTATGACAAAGTAAAATGTAACAAAATTAATGATGGGCTAGGAGGATGATGAATTTTGAGAACTGACTGGTTGGAGCATTGGCAGAGTAAGTGTGCACGACACTAAAAAATGATTACCTTAACAAATAAGGATGAATTTTGAGCATCTGCAAGTGCAGCACCACTGAAATCAAAGAGAATAAGAACAAGCTTTTTAATGGAGTTATCTAACTGATATTAACACAGGGCTGTCAAAAAGTTTTTAAGTGGCAGGCTGATAACGAATAGTAGGCGGCTTTGGAACTCGCACCAAAGGCACAAGTTCTTCAGGACTGAGGCATCTAAGGACATTTTGGAATTTAGAGCCTCGGAAACCCTATTTCCAGGGTTTTTCAAGAGGTATTTTTCCATCGCGGACGCCATGTTGCTTCGTCAGAATACACGCAAGACTTGGAACGGTGCCGTCAAAGTGTCCCAGGCATTTCACAACATGGCATGGTTCGAACGTTTCACAGATCTAGACTTGTTCAATATACGTTCAATGTCATTGATCATCATTATTCGATGGTACTTATTTTTTGTACCGGTTATGGTAGAAGGAGATGAAAGTAGCCGGCTAAGGATGGCTAACTAGCCGGCGGTTTTGGCCGGCTACCGGCCCTTATTGACAGCCCTGTTAACATTCATCTGACATCACAAGAAAAGGAAATTACACACAGCTGCAAGTGGGTAAAATGAAAATGTAATCACGATTCAAGACAAGTCAAGACTGATGTTTTATAAGAAAGCAACTACTGAGTTGACCCTACAAACTACTACTGTAATTTTTTTTTCTGTAAAATACTATAATCTTTTTAAAGTCCCCTGATAAGGTGATACTTTGAATATAGTGCACTGAGAATCGCTATGTTTGGCTTTCCCAGCTTCTCTCTGTTAGTTTCTCTAAAACAGCAGGTAAAGCATCCCTCTTAGGCAATTTCTCAGAAAAATGTACTGGCAAAAAATGTCCATCATTATGCTACAAACAGCACTTTTGTTATGCCCTAAAGGCTTCTGTAAGTACACTGAAAACTATTAAACAATACAGCTTGTTTACATTCTGAGCACAGCATAATCAAGACACTGTAAGACAGTGGAATCCCGCCTTACGACCACCCTGTTAATACGACCACCTCGTTATCATGATCACAATTTTTTGACCCACAAGAGAAATACTGGTCATTTTATTTGAAGATCAGGGCCGTCATTAAGAGCCGGGGGGGCAGGGATTTCCCCGGCTACTGTGCATGTGTTCCCCGGCTACTTTCATAGGAAAATAGAATAAAAATGAAACCACAAGAAATCCCTAACTGTTTGCTTCCCCACCTACTTTGTATTTACCCGGCAACTTGAAATCTTAGTGACAGTCCTGGAAGATCCCTTTAGTATGACCATCTTGTTATTATGACCATGATTTTATGGCCTAACAGTGGTCGCATTAATGGCGTTTCACTGTACCTTCCAACAATTCCAACACAAACTCCACAGAAGAGATTGGAAAATCCAACTGTCAAACCAGCTCCAAACAACATAAATCCTAATGAGGTAAAGTATACATTGCCTAGCATCAGTTATTTTAAGCTAAAAGTAACACTTCTAATGTGAAAAATAATACTACTGTTACATTTAGTTGGAAAAAAATAGATAGACTATTGAACTACATATATTGAGCCGCACCAAAGTAACACAACCAGGAAAAAGATAATTGCCTTTGGTGAATCTACTATCTATTGTCCAAGTGAATTGAAGCACCCAAGTCAAGGGTGAACCATTTTGATATTACTGCACTTTTCAAAAACACATGAATTCTTAAGTTCAAAAGCCAACTGACATTTACATTTTTCGCTGCCGCCAATCATCTGAGTGGACCTCTTAGGAAACAAGAGTTTACTTCAACAGGCTCAAAAGGTCATGGTTTGTGAATTGCAGATTTCGAACCGTTTTGTTTGTTTCTCTGTTTCAAGGTTTGTTGCTTGTCATCGTAATTATGATTGACGACAACAAAAAATGCATAATTTTGTGAAGGTGGCTTTTGAACTCCAGAGTGCATGTGTTTTTGAAAAGCACAGTAGAGGAAACCAAGGCTTTCTTATTTTCTCAGTGGAACACAAAATATATTGTCCAATGATGTATTGTACATTATAGTTGTATTCTTGAAGGTCAGTGATTGTAAAAAAGTGGACCTGAATGTTTAGAAACTACCAAAGTTGGGGAAACACAATTTTTTAGCAGATACTAGTGAGGTTCCTGCAGGTGTCTGCTTAATAGATAATTATTTTAATATAATATTACATGTGGCTGCAACATAAAGACACTATAATAAAAGAGGTTATGTTAACACTAATGGAGATTTTTTTGGACTTGAGAAGAACCTAGAGCATTTCTGAATTATTTATTTTTTTGCCATTTAAATGACAATGCTTAATACANTTTGATATTACTGCACTTTTCAAAAACACATGAATTCTTAAGTTCAAAAGCCAACTAACATTTACATTTTTCGCTGCCGCCAATCATCTGAGTGGACCTCTTAGGAAACAAGAGTTTACTTCAACAGGCTCAAAAGGTCATGGTTTGTGAATTGCGGATTTCGAACCGTTTTGTTTGTTTCTCTGTTTCAAGGTTTGTTGCTTGTCATCGTAATTATGATTGACGACAACAAAAAATGCATAATTTTGTGAAGGTGGCTTTTGAACTCCAGAGTGCGTGTGTTTTTGAAAAGCACAGTAGAGGAAACCAAGGCTTTCTTATTTTCTCAGTGGAACACAAAATATATTGTCCAATAATGTATTGTACATTATAGTTGTATTCTTGAAGGTCAGTGATTGTAAAAAAGTGGACCTGAATGTTTAGAAACTTCCAAAGTTGGGGAAACACAATTTTTTAGCAGATACTAGTGAGGTTCCTGCAGGTGTCTGCTTAATAGATAATTATTTTAATATAATATTACATGTGACTGCAACATAAAGACACTATAATAAAAGAGGTTATGTTAACACTAATGGAGATTTTTTTGGACTTGAGAAGAACCTAGAGCATTTCTGAATTATTTATTTTTTTGCCATTTAAATGACAATGCTTAATACAAAATAAACAAACTGCTTTTTTGATACAGGCTGAACACTATACCCTAAAAAAGTAATAACGTTATTACCGGTATTCTCATCAAGAGAGGGACAAATGAGGAATCACAGACAGTTTGGCGGACAATTAAATAATGAGAAGTTTAGTGTAGCAAAACAAATATTCACCTGTTAACTTCATTCACTGAGGGTTCGAAAATACACCAAATTTGGCATATTTTACGCCAACATTGTTCAGTTTACTCCACTGAGGTTACAGAGAGAGTCACTTCGACTCCAGAAATTTTTGGTAACAAACAGGGAGCCACTTCGACTCCAGAAATTTCCGGTAACAAACACAGTTTTGTCCTTAGCTTTTTCGCAACAAACACAATTTACGTTAATTGTAAACGTTGTAAACCTTAATTAAATCATCTAAATTAAAGAATTATACGACACAACAAAACAGGAAGAGGGTAAATTACGTTCAAAGTTTACTCGATGACTGCCGTCATGGATTTGAGCTTTCCAGGTCAGCGGACCGCCACAGCTACTTCGTGTATCCCTCACGATAGTGTATACGTGCCAGGACCACGTGCTGGAAAGTCTGAAAATGGCTTTTTGCGTTGTGATACTTGACTCCAAATATTCGATAATGACTCAAAAATTTGTGAAGCAGAAGTCACACTGACTCCACTCACGAATAAAATTTGCAAACCCTGTTCAATTTTTTCCTGAACATTTTATGGTTTGGAGAAATGCAGTTAATACATACTAGACACTTCAAACTTTTTCACAGTTGAAGGCAAGCTATTTTTAATTCTATAAAGCTTCAGTGGTGACTAAAATAGATCTTATTTTACCTGAACTATGGACCTGTCTAATCTCCTTCATTTCTGTAAGTGAATCCACATCAACATTCTGTGATAAGCAAATGAATAAATTAAATATTTATATTACCAAACAAAGAATGGCAAATCAAGTACACAACCATTTTGACATTGATATATATAATCAAATTAATACATGTCAGTGAGGAACTCTTTGATGTAAAAAAAGAGCAATTAAATATTCAGTATACTTGTGCTGTCAGTTGCTTTTGTATCAAGATTAAAATAAAAATTAATGATAACATTTTATGTACATTGTAAAAAATGTAATGCTTGCAGTGGGAGAGGTACAACGGAACCTCGATACAACAAAGGGACGAGGGAAAGGCAAAATTTGTTCACTATAACAAGGTTTTGTAACATCAAGCTTCTTTTCCATGTATTTTACAGCTACTGGAGTAAAGAGAATCATTCATTATACCAAGGACCTTGTTATATGGAGGTTCTACTCAATACATGTAGATGACAGAACAGACACCAAGCGAGGCTTATTTTTGCATTAGATTCCTCCTTTCTTTCAATTCAAATAAAAAGTACTTCTAAAGGTGATTTTTCATAAGCTTACCGACATGTAGTTACTGAGAACAATAGACATGATAATGCCGTAAATGGCAACAGCTTCACAAAAGATTATACTGCAAATTTGAAAAAGCAAAGAAGAAATTAGATCCACTGTAATCATTTCAAGGGATAAACAGCTACTAGTTTTGCATGGCTATGGCATTTACATTTTTATTCACAAATTCTAAATAACCATCTAGTAAAATGCAATGTGAATAAACATGAACATTTTGCAGTAAATGCACACATAAATTAATATCTTACGTAATTCTTGTGACACAAACTGTAACATTATTCATATCACATTCAAGTTACCTGATTAGATTTTTGGTTTTAATTCTTGGTGCTTTCACACCACCTCCACAAATACTGGATCCTGTGATGAATATTCCCCTAGAGAGGAGAAACAAATTATCAATAATTATTATCAATTATTAATTATTACTAATAATTATTATCAATGATAATTATTAATTCATCCAGTACTAGTCTAATTTAATACCTGAAAATGATCTCTCTCCATATGTAGAGCATCCAAACTAGGAATTATTATTGATGATGCAAGGGTGTGCTCTAGCAGTGCCGGGTGGCCCCCCATTCTATCACATGACCAGAAGGCGGAGATCTCTCGCCTTCTGTTGTCATGTGATAGAATGTCAATCAAACTTCAACTTACAGGTAGGTCTCGTTTAATTTCCCAATCCTCATTCATGGATAATTAGGGTTAGGAGACAAAGGAAACTGAGAATCAACCTAAAATTTTAACGTGAATTTAATTTTGATCTGTAACATGCACATACATGTATGATTTGTTTGCAGTGTATTTGGGAAAATGACAGTGCATTAATAATTACTGGTAATAGTGAAAAGTGGTGGGAAAAACTGCATTACCACAATTTAAAAAAAAAAAACAAAATGTGAATTCTGAAGTTCAAAAGCCAACTAATGTTTGCGTTTTTCGATACCATCAATCATCTTAGCGGACCTCTTAGGAAACAGAGGTTTACTTCAATGAATTCAAATGTCATGGTTTGTGATATGTGATTGGTGGATTTTGACCCATTTTGTGTGTTTCTTTGTTTGAAGGTTTGATTGACGGCAGCAAAAAAATGCAATCAGCAAGGTTAATTTTAAATTTCAGTGTTCGTGTGTTATTGAAAAGCACTGACAATAATCAAGAACATCATTATTGAACCCACCACGCCGCTCCAACAACAGACAGTGCTATAGCTAATCCTATTCCAAGAGAACCCCACATAAATGGGGAGGTCTTCTCCAAAAACCTGAAAGATGGAAACACAGCATCCTTAATTTTTCATTGTTTCCTCAGGCTAATGTGATCAATCCTCAATTTTATCATTTAAACAAACTCAGAAGAAAAATGAGACATGCTTGGAAATTCCAATATATATGTATAAATGCTTAAACTGATTTTCAGTTTTTAAAAAATATTACATAAATAACTTTAAAATAACAAGCACAATGGTAATTAAAGTTTATGCTTAATTGTTTATTCTGTGATCGAATATTTTTTAAGTAGGAGATCAAAGTTTACCAGAAGAAAAATAAATATGAAATGTAAATGAACAAAATACGTACCATCCTATGTCAAATCTTGTTCCAAGACCAGAGAGATTGTAATACAACCCTACAATTATTTTAAAACACACTCATAATAAAAAAAAAAACGACGCCATATTGAATTATGAAGCAAACTTTCCCACCAAAGAGAATGGCAACTTACCGACACAAATAAGGATAAAANCTGCACATAAGGGTTTGTCTTTCTCGCCTCAGTCAAATCAAGCTGCAGCAATTGTTTACGGGAAAAGAGTCAATTGTTTTGAACTCACTGCCGGCAGTTGTCGTTCTCTACTTCACAGCGAGTGAAAAGGACAATTTGCGCACAGAAAGTTATTCTTATGAAGAACAGAAACTTTCACTGTGCACTGGAAAACAAAACTATGTAATGAAAAATGAAAAAAACTCTGACTATTATTACTTGAGCAACAGAAAAATGATCTTGAGTAAGCTTGCTGGCCTTCTATTTCCGAGAAAGTTTAATAAGCGCACAAGTTTGTTCACTTTGATGCGTTATAACAGCAATATGGTTCTTTGACTAAAGACAAAGTTAAAGCTGGTTCTGCAAAGGTAATAAATCTGGGGATGTAAAAAAATAATCGTAACTACTAATAACAGAATACAAGCGGGTTTTAAGTCAACCCGGCGAAATCAACTCATAAATTAATCGGATGCACAATCAGAAAACATACTCGCCTCTTTAAAAATGTTCAAAACCTTTTATTCCACCTCAGACTGACGGAATGATCCGTTTTACCTTTAACATTGGTTGTTGGGAATCCAAAAGTAATTTTCAAGCGACGAAAAAAAAGCAAACACGTCAGCGAGCAAACGTTCGCACCTCGTGCGCTTCACTCAGAACTCCAGCAACAAACAAACACAGTCAACGCACAGAAAAGCCCGCCTTGAGCCTGCGATAAGGGATGCGCAGAAGCTTGCGCAGAACGTTTTTCCGCCCTGAATTTGTATCCTGGCCTGCGTTAGTTTCCAGTCTGCGTGCGATTTCTGTTCGCTTTTTTTCATTCCTCTCTCCATTTTCTTTTCTTTTTTTATGTTTCGTTTTCTGTTACTCAGAGCGATGTTAATAATCTATAGAGCCACCAGTAGCTTAATTTGAAACACAGGCAAATAAATAGGCCTGGTGCCCACGTACTCAGGGATGAAACATTGAGTTACAAGCCCGGGGGTGGGGGGCCTTTGTGGTATCGGTGAGCTGCTGAGGGTTTGAATCATTGACCCTGTTTAGGACAAAAAATTTCTAAAATACATACCCTGTTTAGGACAACACGGTCAATTTTAGTACCCTGTTTATGGCCCAACGCCCTGCTTATAATTAGAACAGATTCGCACAAATCATGCACTCTGTTTAGGACAGACTTGCGCAAAATTGTATACCCTGTTTAGGACAGACTCGTGCGAAATTATATACCCTGTTTAGGACAGAGAGGAAGAAAACCATACCCTGTCCAGCGGCACATCCCCGTATAGGTCATATAAGGGAGTACCCCCGGTCTTAAAATAACACGGAGGAGAATTTGCTGCCTATCTACAACTGGCTAAAAGCAGTATTCTCGGATATGGACGAATAGCCGCAGGCACCGTCTAGCGCCGACTGTACACGTCTATTTGCCAGTAGATTTGCGAAAGAGCAGCTATGAAGACCACGCTCGGCTGTAATGTGGATCGGACAGCCAAGAGACAAAGCCTTGAAGCACCAACGTGAGACACATAAGGCAGCTGAAATGGCGAAAAACGCGGCACAAGAATTGGCTAAGACCACAGGCCACCCAAGCTTAATATGAGAGTACGTGCGTTGCGTAATTTTCAAAATGGCCGTCATTATAAAGGATTTGCATGGGAATTCACGTAAAAGGTAAAGTGTATTTTATTGAAAATGACGCAACAGCTCGTACTCTCAAATCGAGCTTGGGCCGCCTGAGCTAAAACTGGAACAGCGACGAAGAGAAGCTCGAATACAATAGTGAGTACTGTGACAGGGGCGTGGCTGGCGCAAACTCAAGGGGTTTTAGGGCCCCCTCCTAATAGGTCAGCATTAGATCCCATCGACCGTAGCCCCTTTCTCCCTTTATGAAATTTACACAAGATAGAACTGTTTTCTGCAGTTTATATGACACTTAGATGATATTTCAAGCTGGAATTGTTCATGAAAGTGCAAGTCTCTTCAATTTGAAAGAAAAAAAATTTTGATATGAAGGGCAGTAGGATTAGAACCCACGACCCAGAGGACTTAGTATACCATACTAACCACTACTGGATGGGAGGGAAATAATTTAAGGACGTATAGCATCATCCCCAAACCCCCAAAAAACCTAACCAGTTTCGAAACAGTGCTTAACCCTAATCAGTAAAGGCAGTGCTTAACCCTAATCAGTAAAAGGCAGTGCTTAACCCTAATCAATAAAAGGCAGTGCTTAATCCTAATTAGTAAAGGGGAAGACTACGTTTGTAAATGTCATGAGGTGTCCGAAGGGGTTACGGTCGATGGGATCTAATGATAACCCTCCTAATAAGGGGGCTCTGCAACAAGGCAGTGCCGCTCTCTCAGCCCTACAATTCAGTTTATCGGTCAGATGATCGTTCCTAACATGACCGATCTAAATCGATTTTTTACCTCTTCACTTCTTTCACCTTTTCACCTTTTTATACCTTTTCACTTTTTTCACTCAACAGAGCAAGACTTTGAAATAAACGTCGCAATATTTTGCTCCGAAAAATCCCTTGCTTCGATCGAGTCCTTACTTGTTATTATTATTTGTCTGTTTTTCTTCTGCCCAACTTATACGTTTTGCCAGGAGATCAAACGTCCATGGAAGGGGTGGGGGTGAAGGTAGGACAAAAAAGAGACGAGCAAGGGGGAGGGAGGGTGAGCTTGGGACTCAACAAATTGTATTACAGAAGAGCTCCAAATATTGGGCCAACTCTTTCACGTTTCAATGCTATACCTGCCAAATTCGCCAAAAAATTATTATGGTTATTTCCCCCGGTTGAAATCTGTTTGACATGTTCACATCAATCTACAGAACTATTTTGTGTATGGGTAAAGACAGCATCATTTATGTCTTTAGCACCGAATTGATCTACAATGCAACCCTGTCAGCGACATATATCCTCGTTACATTGCCTCTAAATACCTCTGGCGTAGTCTCCCTCAACCCGAAAAGGCGGAGCGTTGCGTGACATCCAAAAAACGGCTGCGAAAGAGGGAGGGGTGCGTGACATCCAAAAAACGGCGGCGAGGGAGACTACTGTTTACGCAGGTAAACATGATGTTTTTAGCAAATCCAGATATAATCAATAACAGTTTTAATAATGGCCTAAATAAGAGTGGGCTGCAACGTAGCGAGAGAGGTGAAATTATTATGATGTTTAGTAATTTTGTATATTGTCTTAGCTCGCTCACAGGTCGGCTTGATTTTCTCGCCTATCTCAATCTCTAGATCAATCCAGTCGGAAATATCCTGTAACTTTGCCTCCAATTTCTAGCACTTCAAATACTCCTTTGCCTGCTTATTCCCTCACTAACAATCTTAGCTCTGAATCTTTACAAACCGGTTGTTGTAATAATCCAGTTGAACCCAGATCGACAGAAGTTGACCCCCAAACAAAGATCCTCACCTTTGGCATTATCTAAGAAGCCTACGGAGTATTTCTTATGATAGATGACTCGAGGACCGACACCCCGCCCAAAAGTGGTACCTTTTCCAGGGTAGACACAGGAGTGGTTATAAAAGGGTTGGCACAGGGGCGTGTATTGCGTGAACGAGCTTGATGGAAACGAGTATGAAAGCGCGTGCGCGGCTGCGCGCGCAGTTTAGTCTCCTTGAAGAANGAGAGGTGAAATTATTATGATGTTTAGTAATTTTGTATATTGTCTTAGCTCGCTCACAGGTCGGCTTGATTTTCTCGCCTATCTCAATCTCTAGATCAATCCAGTCGGAAATATCCTGTAACTTTGCCTCCAATTTCTAGCACTTCAAATACTCCTTTGCCTGCTTATTCCCTCACTAACAATCTTAGCTCTGAATCTTTACAAACCGGTTGTTGTAATAATCCAGTTGAACCCAGATCGACAGAAGTTGACCCCCCAACAAAGATCCTCACCTTTGGCATTATCTAAGAAGCCTACGGAGTATTTCTTATGATAGATGACTCGAGGACCGACACCCCGCCCAAAAGTGGTACCTTTTCCAGGGTAGACACAGGAGTGGTTATAAAAGGGTTGGCACAGGGGCGTGTATTGCGTGAACGAGCTTGATGGAAACGAGTATGAAAGCGCGTGCGCGGCTGCGCGCGCAGTTTAGTCTCCTTGAAGAAGGCAATATCTGAGAAAAAAAGTTCATGATCTGCAGTTTATGGCGCATGGTCATGGCGCACAAATACGCGTTGATAAATTTGAAAAGAGAAAAAAATTATTGCAAAGTCTGATTTTAAACTCAAGAATGTTGTCTATTCTGCTACATTGATCACACCTTTTTATTTTGGTGTCATTGGCTCGAAGGTCCTAACTTCTACCCTGCGCAGTCACATCAACTAACAACTGAAATCCTAACTTCGTACAGGACCAAGGCCAATAAGTGCTTGGTTACACACGCGATCTGAAAATGGGTCCAGAAGAATGCTCAGGTGATCTCTTGTTTTTGTCACGCCCTAACCATGTTTTTGTCCCATTTATTTTCACTTTAGTTCATTCATCGCCACCGCGACAGCTGAGCACGAGTGGCGCGCCCACTAATCCTCGCGAAAATAGTCGCACACTTAGCGCGGGCTACACGCCCGGCACGCCTCGCGTTTAATATTAACCTAAGTTAGTCTCTCTAATCCAAGTAAATCGAACAGTTCACTACATTCTTTCTCGATAATGCGAATTCGTTCTATCGGGGATTCTTTCCTCCATTTTTCGACATTTGCTGTGGCATTTCGCACGGAAGAGAAAGCCTTTTTGGATTCCTGTTCCAGAGCTTCCTTGCTCGGATTTGTAGCTTGAACAATCCATCGAATTAAATTTTCCGGCATTTCAAACCCAGCAAATTTGTAAATCTCCTGAGCAGTTTTCACCGGAAATGAAGCGATATCTTGGTATCGCAAGAGCTTGTAGTGTTCTTTTAAGCTACCTTGGAGGCTTTTACCGAACTTCACGTTCTGCGTGATGCCCTCGCACGTTGAACGCGGTATGAAGAAGAAATTTTCGTTCTGGTGGTCGCCAATCCACTGGAGATTAATGCGAGAGTTGATGCTTCCGCGTGGATCGCGAACAACGTGCAAGACCTTGATTTCAGTGTCAGGATTATCATGAATTATTTTGGGGAAAATGCTGGACAGCTTTCGGTCAGGGACGCGTACAATGGCAACCTTCGTGACACTGTGTTTGTAATAATCAGAACAAGTTTGTTCAACAAGTTTCGGCACTGTTGATGGGTTGGGACAAGACATCTTTCCTTTAGCACTCTTGCTACATATTGGAAAAGATTGAAAAGGATTCTTGAACAATCCAGGAGCCCACTTTTTCGCGGTTTTCTCCAGGAATTTTAGCGCGGTTGGATTGCTAGCGAAATGGCAACTCATGATTGCGCTTATAACATTGTTAACATCCGCTGTCAAGTTCCTACCCTTTTCATCTCTCGTCCAGTCTCGTGTGATCCAGAGCGGTTCATACACAGAAAATATTTGTGGGTCTTCGCTAAAAAGGCGCGTCAGAAAAGTTGTACCCGAGCGATCATCTCCGAAAATAACCAAGCTTCGCCTTTTGTCTGTTTTCCTGGTCGAGTAGCGTTCCGTGTTTATTTCTGGTAACGGTTCCTTCCCAGTGTCTTCGGCGATTCGTCTGACATGTTCGGCAACAGTTCGTATACGGTCGGTGGAAATGATCGGATTTGTACAGGGACATGGCTGCTGGTATTTGGCATCCTTCATCAGTTCATGAACCAGGGCATTAGGAATTACAATTTGGCTTTTAAAAACCATGAATATGGATAGAACTCCGATTAGAAGCACAAAAGCGACAAAAAAGCGCAAAAGGAACCGTAACCGTACCCAAAACATGGTACTGTATGGCTTGCATTCAACCTGAAAAATGAATCAAAATCGCTATCAAAATTTGTTGGCGACCAGTTCAAAGGTACATTAAATTTTCAGGCCAAATTACCCGAGAACCTACCCTGCTGGCAGAGTCGCTTTGATCTTTCCTAGATAAGTCGGAAAAGAGGATAAGAAGAGCGATAAACTGTTCAGATTCCCCTATTTTGATAAGATCACCGAGAACGAGCGCTACAGGCGGCGGCCATCTTGACCGAGTCTAGCTTGATCGAAGAAGATACCTAATCTACTTAGGGGCGGGAAACGGTTTGAGAGGACGCGAGAAAAATAGAAATTTCCCCCACCGCTGTGAACCCTTCGGTACATTTAATTTAAATCTAATGACAAAATGGCTGCCAATGACGGTATAGTAAGCGCTCGATCTAGACGATCTTACGGAAAAATAGGGGACTGCCAACAGTCCGCAAGATCGAACGAGACTTAACTCGCAGAGGAACAATGGAGAGCTTCAGCAACGACGACGACAACGGCAACGAGAACAGCAAAAAAGAATAGGTTTAGATTAGCAAAACAACAACTCTGCACGTGCATCACGCTTTCTTTGTACATTTCTTAGTCGTCGTTGCACGACTACAACGTTAAAGTGCCTAATTTCACGTTTCGTCGAGGACGGGAACACAAGACAACAACTTTCTTTTTTTCCCTAAACTATGAAATAGTCCTTTAGAATTGAACTCCAAAAAATTTGCCAGCCTTTGACGAATTGAACGAGATGGACTTTATAAGTGACGTTTTCGTAGCCGTCGCCGGGGGAGGGGGAGGGGTGGGAGCAGTCTAGCCTTAACTAAAGGAAAATTTTTTCAGCAGGGTAGTGTCTGAGAAGTTTTCGGTATTTGCCGGATCAGCGGGAAAAACGATTAGATTAATTACATTAACTCCTGAGAGAGACCAATATGAAGATAAAGGTCGTGAGAAGACGCGAAATGATCAACAAGTAAAAAAGGCTATGAACGCTAAACATTAAATTCTCATCACCAGTACTATAGAAAACGTGTGAGAAACGAAGTGGAGAATACGTTTGCGGATATCTGACTGGTTTTAAGAGTGCAAAGATAAAAAAAGAGAGTGCGAATGCCAATAGTTAATGTCTTTCTTTTCCTTTGAGAACTGAAATCATTCATGAAAAAATTATTCGGAATCGCACTGAAAATAACGATTTCCACTTTGCATTACAAAGGTCGGATATTTGGCATCGCCGAAGAGGTACTGTGAATATGAAGGAAATGTTGCCAACACGACGACCAAAATCGAAAAATTCCCTTAAGCACTTTTACTTCCAAATTTGGATCAAGTATAAAACTTGACAGAAATTTCAAATGCTATTTAATAAAATACTGAAAAAAATAGCATCGTGTGAAAGTACTGGCAAAGAAGTTTTATTTGAGTGTTCAAACATCACCTCACGTAACTTTACCATTATATTCACCCAGGAAGTATAAGGATTGAGTAAAATTTTATAATCAGAATTTCACGCTGAAGTTGGATGAAAAGGTGCTTTTCTGCCCGACTGTTTTAGTTAACGAATGACCTTGGTGATTTATCATCTCCAATTGCCATTTGGTAAATGACTGTTTTGAGAAAATTTGAAGTCTGTATGCGTTAGAAAGCAAATAGGAGTTTTAATTAAACGCCAGAGTGGAGGTGGGAACATTACTGTAATTTTGTGAATATAATGAGCACACTAACCAAGTTCCCGAGTCTTTTTTGACAGTTTTACTTAGATCAAAAAATGGATTCAACACATCCAAGAGCTCCCGTTTTTCCACTACCGAGAATTTAGAAATTCCTTGCACAGCATAACTTGAAAAAACAGTACCACCGAAATCCTTCTTTAAATAGTTAACTATCAGGTATCATGAGTATACGTTGGCCAACCACAAAGAGTCGCTGAAGAGTAAACAGTTTCAAAGAAACTACTGCCTCTCGGTAAGGAATGCTTAACGAAGGGCACAGTTTCTTTTATTTATTTTTTTTTGCAAACCCAGACAAACTAATACTAAAATAATAAAATTAAAATATTAAAAGGAAAATACTGCTTCGCCATTTCGGTAGGGAAGCCCTGCTTAGGATTTACAGACCGTGAAAAAGCAAATGTCAACTTGTAAACATTTCAACGCTGTCAAAATATTGCGGTGGGCAGCTTTTAGTTGTTTTTACTCTATCAATTATAACATAATTTTCCCTTATGACCTTGCAAGGCAAAATGTGCAATTTGAGGTGAATTAAATGATAATACACAGCTGAATACAAAACGACCTAAGGCGGTTTGCTTTTAACTTGTAAAGGCCCATATTAAAGTTGAGAGCAGCACTGACCACATAACGCCTAAGGTCAAATGGCCATTTTAAACGCGAAATATCCCAAATTAAAAACACTTGTGAAGCTATAGAAAAATGTAGCCCTTAGCCATTTAGAATGCAAGTGTTTCATAAACTTTCACTTTTATAATACAGTGTAGTTCACTTTGGGCTATATTAAATTGTGTATGAATAACCAAGACAAGAACGTCCAAGGGAGTCGGTTTTCTCCCCCTGTTCTGCTTACCTCTCGCTGGAACACCTTAAAGTTTCGTTCTCTATCAACCTTTTATATATCTAGCTTATGTTCGAGGCTGGTGATTCCTCGCAGCGCAAAGCTAATAACCCACGCGCTGAATAAAACCAATTCGGGAAATTCTTATTTCGTATACAACTGACAGGATATGCCAAACATTGCACTTAAGGGTAAATTCCATGGCAATGAAACTTACAGTCAAAACCTCCATAATTAATCGGTCATTTGACGTAGAAGGACCTTACTTTTACTGCCAATGAGTAAATTTATTTCGCAAATGTTCTTACCGAAGATAATAGCGCTTTTATTGCACGGAATAAACTTAGTCAATATTAACTGCCCGCCGCTAGTTTTCGCGTTTTTCTGAGGCGGAGGCTAATTTAACGACAGGACTAGAGCTTCAAAGCAAGCACTAGTATCAACTGACATAATGTCATTCTGTTTATCTTTAACACTAAAGCTCTGCGCTAGTTATAGTTCGTTCCGGTCAGTGATGCAAATACATTCGCAGTAAGTAAGTAACAATTAACTTTAACGAGATAGAATAATTATTCTTTCTTGACTATACAGAACACCATGTCGCCAAAACTGAAATCCACAGTTACAAACACATACAAGGAATTCTACTGTAAAAATTCGCCATAAACGTAAGAAATAAAAATTATTTAAATGTTCCTTTTTTGTTTCTTTTTCCTTTTTATACGTCCTTGAGCCGCCAAAGGACCGGAGAAATTGTCATGTTTTCAGACGATACCCCAGACCTACTCCAGGATCAAAATGAAACGAGAAAAGGCTGGGAACAAGGAACTTCTGATCAATAGGATTTTGATCGATCGACTTTTAGTTGGCTGAAACTCCGTTGCTAATTTCTAAAATTATTGTATTTCTCTTCCATCGAAATTTAATTTCAACAAGTGAAATTCAATTTGCTGGCAAGGGCAAGATAAACAAAATAGATAAATTAACTATTACAAAACAAACAGAACAG